>RPOG01002279.1:0-100227 GCA_008086565.1 Thalassoma bifasciatum | reverse complement strand
TTTGATGGACACATTATTACATAAGCCACAGAGAAGAAACTTTATTTGACCTTGTTTTAATAAATGAGATGCAAATATAAGCTCAAAGGTATGAAAGCATGGGGTTACTGCCAAGCCTGTGCCATGAGTGAAAGCCAGTGTAATTTTAATGTGAAGATTAACTGATCTCTGCTGAGAAATTCTCTTTTTAACACAGTCTAAAAACCAGAGCTGAGACGGACAACTGTGTGTACGGACACATCAAAGTTCTTAAACTAGATCCTCCTACTGAACTTTGATTCAAAGTTAACCCACTAAAGTTTGGATGGTTTATCAGTAAATTTACAGGCTGATGATCTCAACATTTTACCACACAACTGTGTCACCACTGCTTAAAATATTGGTTCTTTTTCATCCTTGATCCATGGGTTATTACTCTTTTTCTGCAAAGCATCTTTTTCACCTTTGAGTCTTTTTCACCATTTATTTTCTTAATTAAACATGTTCATTTTCTCCTGTTGATTTTATAAGAGGTCGAGAATTGTTGATTGAAAACAAAGTAACTTAAAGTGTAAACTCTTTGAAAGTTTGTTTGGTTGCCAAAAGTGTAAGCACACTGAATAAAATGTTGAAAGAGAAAAGCACCTGCTAAAAAACTGTGAAGCCATGTCATGTTAAAGGCTCTGTGTGAAATGTACAGCACTTCACACACTCACATTTTTGACCATCAATCAAATTTTTCTTTACTGCCATTGTGAACACACTTGTGCACTCAAAATAGTGAGTGTAAGGACAGAAGTACGTGATTTGGGTCACAGCCTCTTTTCCACATGAGCACCATCACCCACTGTTGTAAAGCAGTGACTCTTACCAAAGCATGAAGTAAATGAATGGAGAGCAGATCTTCTTTTTAACACTACTTTTCTATGTTCAAAACAACTTTTCCAGCAATGCAAAGTGACAAAGTAATGCACTTGTTTTTAGTTGCAGTGCTCCAAGTCGTGTTTGTTATATGTCCGGTTAGTGAATCCTGGTGATGTCCTACCAGTGCTCATCTACCAACTCCAACTTCACAAATATAACCTGGCTCTTCATTTTACTGATAGACTCAGGTTTGAACAGATCACTGCAGAATAACTGCTGCATGTGGATTGGAATGAACATGAACACAAACATCTTAACCCTGTTTTAGCCTTTAGCCCATGCTCTATCACTCTCCTGTTAAGCTTTCTTCTGCTCTGACCTCCTTTTTCTGTCTGACAGTCCAGCCGCAGTGTCCAACATTAATCTGAAATAAACCCAAGAAATCATTTTCAGCAGAAAAAAGTACAGATCTCACTTCTCATGACTAAATTTGTCAGCCAATGTAATGTCATCGAAGGGACTTTTGATCTATGTGCCATGACTGACCCAACCACAGAAACTTAGAGAAAGCATTTAGCAATAACCATTTATGGTGTTGATATACTTACTTTAATTTGTGAATTATGAACAAGAAAATGTTCAAACGTTAAACAAAGTGACACTCATTAAGATCAAACAGTGCTTTTCAATAACAAGCAGTCCAAAGTTTCATCATGAAAAGAAAGCATTTGAAACTGCATATGTGACCAAAGTACCACTTGTGACAGGGGCTGAATTTTTTTATATGTGGCCCTGAGGCTGCTGTCCGGTTTCTGTAAACACAGTTTCTCTGTCATTTTTTTTTTTTTTTATAAAGTTATAGGACAGTTTTATCTACAGCAGTGACAAGGTCTGGTTAAGTTAATCAGACCCTTTTTGTCCCTGCAAAAAAAACATTTACTTAGTGTTTACTTTGTGTTTGATTCCTCCACCCACAGACCTCCCTTGTTGTAGGCCTGAGCTGATTTTAATTTTTTTAAAAAAATCAAGCCTACTTTTATCCCAAGCAAAAAAGAGGAAATAAATTGACTAATTGATGAATGAATCCTCTTCTTGTCTCATGTACTGAATGACTGCCCCAGGTGCTGAATAAAAAAAGGTCACAGCATTGTGAACCCAAGGAACCCAACACCCAATGAAAACACTTGCACTGCATATTACCTGTCAGAAGGTGATGCTAGAGAGCCACCGTAGACATGGTGCTTCCCATCACCATGGTGATATCTGTTCAATAGTGTGGAGGTTCCCCCTGCAGCTTTCCCAGTGTAAATCTTAGGAGACAGAGCTTGGGGTGTAAAGTGGGATGAGCAATTTGCCTGCAGGGAACAATCGAAGTCTTCCTTTAAATAGACGATGGTTGATTTGACGGGGCTGTGTGAGCTGCTGCATGGGGAGAAGGTGGCTGGGCGCACCACGCCTCCCTGAGCGTCATTACAGTCAGCATCTGCTTCATATAAACCCCCAGAAAAGGCCTGTTGTTAGCACCAAATGTACCTCATCACAGAAATGCTTTTAACAGCAGGCGATGAGACCTTACAGGCTTTAAGTTATTGTCGCAGTAAGAAAGAAATCTTGCTGCCACTTTGGGTAAAGCGGAGAGGATTTCTCATGTTCACATTGAACCATTTTTAATGAAACTGTTCTATGCTGTGTAGTCCTTTACATCATTTTGGTGTAGATTACATATAAGTATAAGTGAATCAATGTTTTGTTTTGTTTGTTTTTTTACTGTATTTTATTTGACCTTTCATGGCCAATGAGAGAGCAGATATTTGACTTTTTTTCCTGATTTCTACTGATTCATCTAGCTGAGATTTTATTCCACAGGGGTATCAGACCTGAAATGACTCAGCTGTTACCCTTAGAATGAAAGCTGATAACATTTCATGATTTGGCAAATTTTATATGGGTGCAACTCTCAAACCAAGCTCTGCTTCACACCCCTCAGTTGTGGCCAAGAGTTTCGGCATAAATTTTGATTTTCAAAAAGGTCAGTTTTCATGGCAGGGGATGACTTTGCAGTGGATTTTAATTCAACTAATCACTCTTCACAATCCAGTCAATACAAGTTGTTGCTGTGCTCTAGAACTGAGGCAGCAAATTTTGTTAAAACTAAAATTTGTGCCATTCCCATGACATTTAGCCAAGTCCGTACTAATGCATGGACCAGTCAAATGTGATACTATTTCAAATTACGGATAAATACATAAATGAAATGAACATACTTTACAAAGACATAAGATTTATCACCAAGGCGCACTGTAATGATAAAAAAATACTGTCATACATTAATGCCCTCACTGTTTGTGCTGAGTGCATATACTTTACTTTGATTAGATTTTATGAAGAAGACATGAATAAGACACTAAGAGGATCTCATCTTCAATTTTTTGACTTGTTAAAGGGCTGTGAGGACTTTCTTAATGACTTTGAAAAAGTCTCCTATCTAGATATTTGCCTGATCATAATTCACAATGCTTATTCCAAACTTCCTAATCAGGTCAGACTGGTTCAGATTCATTTATGGCAAGTTGAAGTCTCAATGACACCCCCACACTGGCTGATAAAGTTAGCAATGATAGAGGAGATCTGTGTTTTTCACTGCTGAAAACAATTTCAGTGAATTATTACATACCCAAGATGGAAACAGAAGCTGGACTGTCTAACATAAAAGGGACAGAAGAGCAAATGAAAGCTCAAAGGGAGAGTGATAGAGCACGTGCGAAAGGCTAAAACACAGGCTAAGCTGTTTGTGATAATGTTCATTCCAACTCACATGCAGCAGTTATACTGCAGTGATCTGTTCAAACCTGAGAGTCTATCAATAAAATGAAGAGCCAGGTTACATTTGCTCTGCTTGGTAGATGAGCACTGGTAGGACATCACCAGGATTCACTAACACTGCACATTACTGATATGTCTCAGAGCATCAGGCTGTAAGTAGTGATAAATGTAGCCAAAGATGTAAGCTCCATTCATCTTTCATAACAAACACACGAGTCATGTCATCATGACAGCTTGAATGAGTTCTCTGGCCCAAGGAGTTGCTGCAATCCACTTCATACAGATTCTCCCCATAGTCACTTTAAAATAGTTTTGCTGAAATCAAAATATAATCTGAAAATAAAAGTGTTTTACAAATCTGTTGCCTTTGAAAGCCAAGCCAATGCAAAATCCATTAGGTTGTGACTCAACAGAGTGGTGAATGTTAATTGGGCAATCATCATTTTTCCTCTCACAATGAACAATACACCAACTTGAAGAAAATCTGCTGTTTTTTGTAGAAAAAAATTATCATTGTAGATTATCATTGCAACTACATAATGTAAACCACTCCTTAACGTTCTGTCTCGGTGACAGAGAATCATCACATTTGGTCTTCAGGTCACTGCAGCAAGGTCAGCAGATCATGTCAGGATCTGTGTTGACATTAAAGCTCAGGTTTCTGCTTCTTCTCAGCTAGAACTGGAGTGAACATGGTAAAGTGATCCTCACTGCATAGACAGGACAGAGGAGTCATTGATTTGTTCTTCTGTGATGCTCCGAGGAGCAAGAAAGAAGAAGAGGAGAATCAAAGCTAATGCTGCTTCATTCTACTGGAAAACAGCTTTATCATATTTATTCTAACACATCACTGTTTTACATTACTGTTCAAGGACTGTAGGATGCTGATGAATGTTAAGAGCAGAGTTTATGGGAATTACTTGCTAAAAGACATGAAATGACTCAAGAAAATTTAATTTGATGCAAAACATTATATTCTCTTCAGTTTCATATGAGTCATTAAAGGAGAGACTTCAACTATTCTCTTTTTTAGTAGGTTTCCAAGGAGGCACAGGTCAACTGTCACTGAATCAGCCAAAAGGAATTGCTCCCACCTCAGCCCCCTTGTTGTGAAACTGGGAGACAATATAAAAACATGAGCTCTCCAAATTGTTCTATTTTTTCCCTCTCAATTCAATGCTGTCTTTCAGAAGTCTTGTCTCATTTTTTGGTCTACTTCATTGCTTCCCAGGGTCCCTGAAAGAGCAATAAAATCATAATACTCCAATTTCTCTCACAGATCCTACCTGACACAGCAGGCCTCATAGTTTCTGGTACAGGCCCTTGTGATTTCACACACTGACTCATCCAACTCTCTCCTATCAGGCCTTCCCGTGTGCACATCTAAACCTCTGCAGATGATCCAGAATGCAGCTGCACGTCTGGTCTTTAACCAGCCCAAAACAGCACATCACCTTGCTGTTGATATCACTTCACTGATGAATCAAATTCAAAGCTCTTCTTCTGGTTTATAAAACAGTGACACGGCCCCAGCCCATATGGTATCCCCCATCCAGGTCTACGCTCCCTCTCGCCCGCTGCTCTCTGCCTGTGAAAGACGCCTAGTGCTTCCAGCCCAGTGCCACTCTAAATCATAGACTGTAAAATCAGTGGACGCAATGATGTTTGGTTCAAACTGAAGCTTCCAGCAGATGCCCCACCCCCTGGTGTCTGGCTGCAGTATAGATCATAAGACCCGCCTCCCCATGCATTCAGGATATGAGTTGTGAAAGCTTTAAAATCGGGGATATAAGAAACTTCGGGAAAGAGAGCCAAAAGGAGACAAAACCTTCTAAAGAAGAAGAAATAAATATTTTTATTTTTCTTTTTTACTCTGCTTCACCGGAAATTCTCTACTGCGCAGACTCTGGCTGCACAATGGCGGCTAAAGAAACGGGGTTTTTTAGCTTCAAAATCGTAGAACATTGACAGACGGAGCCACACTGTTCATTCTATATACAGTCAATGCTCTAAATCTCTAGCCAGGCTCTTCTCCTATCTTGCTTCCAAACGGTGGAATGAATTGCCCAGCTCCATACAATCTGCAGAGTCCCTTTGTACTTTTGAAAGAAGTCTGAAGACTCATCTTTTCAGGGAACGCTCAGGCACTTAACCCGACTTTTCTCCTCTTTGTCCCTGGGCTAGAATGGACTTGAAGAGCTCAGATATGTCATAGCTCTTTGTGAATGTTCAGCACTCAGTGTTGAATGTTGTGGGATGTCTAACAATGTGGTGGAATTTATGGTGGTTAGTTTATTTAAAAAAAAAAAAACAGCACTTCTTTGTGCACTAGATGGCATTACCTGTGGCCATTCAACTTGTAGCACTTCATCCCACTTATGAAGGTTTCTTCCTCAAGTCTTAAGTCTTGCTTGTCCTGTACGTTGCTTTGGAAAAAAGTGTCTGCTAACTTAAATTGTGGAATTGTGGAAGATAAAAACGAGCAAGACACCAGCAAAGAAAATTGAGAATAAGTCTTTTGAAATATCTGTGCATTTTCTTTTTCAAGGATTTACAGCATGTGAGTTATCGAGGCAACATCAGGGGTTTATTTTCACAATAACACAACAAATCCTGTTAGTAAATGTTCCCTTCAATGCCTTCATAGTAGCTTCTGACAGTTATGTAGATTAATAAGACCTTGGACTTATCTGACCACACTTTTCTGCATCTAAAACACTGCTTTAAAGTCTGTAAATTCTCCGGTTATGGTTATACATCAAGCCACCTGAAGTTAATTTAATGTCTTTAGCAGTCAGTTGACTCAGTTTTGCGTTAAGCTTTTTCATCAACAGGGTCTGGGTGCGTCCTGCTCTTTCAGCAGTTGTTTCGTTGACAGTAGATCCTTTGTGAGACACAGCAAATGACGGGCTCTTCCATAAAAACGCCATCTGATCACTATTAGCTCTGATCTGATGGCATCTGGCCATTGTTAACAAACCTTTCGATTGGTAACTGGCCATAAAAATGAGCAGCCATCTGCTGAGTGTAGAGTGGCTATAAAGAGCTTTGGATGACTGCAGGAGAGGAAGAGAGAGAAAGAGAGAGAGAGACTGATGGACAGAGGTATTTTCACAGAGTCATCACCAGATCTGTTTGCTTTTCCCTGCTCCCCTTTTTAATCTCTTTTTTTGTCTGTATTAGTGGTGGGTGGATTGAGCTGAAATATTAATACATCGACACCAACATTGGTATCAGTATTGATCAATACTTGCATAATGAGATCAATACTTAAATTTCAGTTTCTCTTCTCTATGTGTGCTCCTCTCACTCACTTCGCCCCTCCTCCTCTCTGCTCTACTGTGGGTGTAGAAGCTCAGTCATGTCACTAAGACACTCACTGCTCTCTCATGTGGTGTTATTTGATGAATACCAAACAATGCGAGCTGAGATGTTTTCAGAAAAAAATAAGGTTCTGTAGCAACACCAAAAACTCATACAAGCATCCAATAATGCCAAAATGGAGAACTCTGTGCTGCAAAGTAAACAGGAAGAGGAGAATCCCTAAACTACAACCAGACCCCAGGTTCAGAGACAGAACTCACTATCAGTGTCCTTTCAGCACCACAACAACATCCAGGTGTTAATGGAAATGAAAGTAAGATTTTGTCATCTCCTACTTTTGTTTGTTTTACTTTTCAAAGTGCAGTTGGTCATGAAAGTTGAAATTTTAGAAAATGTCACCAATATAGACTATTGAGATTGTCATATAACATAACATGTATACTCAAACAACTTAAAAAATATGAATGAATAATATTACTTCAACTGAAAATATGAAACCACAAAAAGATTTGAATCTTACAATTACAGTGCATAACAAATTTGTTAAACCACCACCCAGTTTAAGTTCTTTATCACTGCTGTCCTAAATCATCAGTATTTTGCTGATTCCCTAAACATTTCTGGTTGAAAAATTAGTTATTTACTTCAATTTATGAAAGAAATCATCAGTTTTAGTGCTTGTATGTTATCCTCAATTAATTTTTCCAAGCTGTTGTTCAGTGAAGAAAGTATATCAGTATGAATATTGGCAATACTGGCCCTGATCTGATATTGTATAAATCAGTAACAGATCAATTCCAAATTTTGAAGTATTGCAGACCACTAGTCTATATCACTCTCTTCTTCGTCAGCTCTTAATCATTTTTCTTTTACTTTATTTTTAAGTTTGAACTTCACTTATTTTATTCTAGTCCCATATAGGGTTTAAGTGATGGATTCAATCTATGGTTTAATTTTTGGCACTCTGTTAAATCTTTTGTTGGGGGATAGGATCACTATAAAACAATATAAGACATTATGAAGTACTATGAATCACTTACAATAAAACAGAAAATCACATGTACACACAAATCAAAAAGTGATGAAATCAACAAAAGAAAAGTAAATCCATAAAGAACATTAATAATAATAATAATAAAAAATGGTAACATCTCAAATAATCAGTTCTTAAATTCTGTGTACAGTCGGCTAGCATAAGATTGATAGTGTTAATGCATCTGAGTAACATTTTAAAGTTTAACAGGACGTGTTTTGATACATTTGTAGATGTAAGACTGATGCTGTTCAACCACAGAAACATGGGTTTATATGTAGTTCTGGGGTAATAAATGTGCCCCTGAAAAGATGCCTGCCGTAGTTCTCTACCCACACACACACACACACACAGACACACACACACACACACACACACACACACACACACACACACACACACACACACACACACACACACACACACACACACACGCACACACACACACAGCTTCTTTCTCGCCTCACTTTCTTCTCCCTTGTTTCCTCCACATCTTTGTGAAGACTGGCCAAAACTCTCTTTCAGTTGGCTTGCCTGTTGTGCATGTGTGTTTGTGTGTGTGTGTGTCTTCATGTGTGTGTCCTGGCCAGGTTTGAAAGGATCTCTCATCTTTCACTTCCTCTAAGAAAAGAATCAGTCCAGTCAGCACAGCTGTCTATATGCTGCCTCTCTTCCTGCACACGTCCTGATTTATCCTGCCGTCACGCTGCACAGCTCAGCCGTGGCCTGTACTCTCCTCCATCTCTTCGTCTGTTTTTGGTTACTCAACCTATCACTCCCTTGCGCTGTTTCTTCCTCTCTCTCTTTGTGCAGACCCACTCTGTCCCTGTTCCTCTCCGTCTCTGGCTTTCTTCTCGTACTCCCACTTCTTCTCC
Source organism: Thalassoma bifasciatum (assembly GCA_008086565.1). NCBI lineage: Eukaryota > Metazoa > Chordata > Actinopteri > Labriformes > Labridae > Thalassoma > Thalassoma bifasciatum. The sequence continues at coordinate 91,329 of RPOG01002279.1, read as the reverse complement.
GGCCTTTTCTCTTGTGTCTAAATCCCCATCCTTCCACAGCGTCATTGTTTCCTCCCAGTTTCTCCTCTGTTTCTGATTCCCCATGTCCCTGCCTCCTCCCCTCCCCTCTCTATCCTGGGAGCCCTCACTCTTTTCATTGCTGTGTAACAGAGAGTGACATGTTTGGCAGTTCCTCTGCTCTCTCCTCTCATAAGGAATTACTGTCCTGACCCACTTTCACATGCAGCCATTGTCACTTCTACACAGCTGTGGAGCAATCTGTGTGGCTGACAGCAAAACAGAAAATATTGTATCAACCACATTTGTTGACTCAGTGAATATTCTACTTCTTTTCTTTTTTTCTTTTTACTGGACTGTAGCAAGAACTGTGACAGTTTCATTGATAGCCTTCTTCACAGAAAAGCAGAAACTATCAAAAGATAAAACCTTGGATCTTTGAATACTTCATTTATCATGGGGATACCTATCGAGTTGAGAGCCTTAAGGTGAGAGCTGATGTCTAAAAGTGGATTTCACATAAGCAGACATCTGCAACTACAGTTCACATAATGCTGAATCATTGTCTGCACCAACAGTCTTGTTGTGTAAAGACAGGACTCACTGATGCATGAGCAGATGGTACCACACTGACAACAAACAGATATAAGAAGACTTCATAAACCAAGAATCTGCTCATTTGCATCTTATTCTGTTGATAAGGGACTGGGCCTTACATTTTTTCAAAAAACTCAAAACGTTGGTTTTTCCACCCAGGCTGGGTTCAGAATCTACTTTCATGCCACTGGATGGCATTTGCTTTGCCTTGTGCCAGTATTTTAGCCAATTTCCCCCAAAAACGGAAAGTCAAAGTTTTGACCAAAATGTAACCACTCCTAGCCCTTGTGTTTTTGTCAGACTGTTGATAAACTCAAATCATGGGTTTTTCCGCTCAGACTTGGTTCAGAATACATTTTTTCTATGCCACTAGATGGCATTTGCTTCATCTTTGGACAAGTATTGCAGCCAACTGGACCCAAAAATGGAAAGTCCAAATTTTGACCAAAACATAAACCCCACCCCCTCTCACCCATTTTTTTTTCTTCTTTTTTTCCTAAAACACCATTGTGACATATACTTGCATGTTAGGTGGCCTACATTAATGACCCCCTTCACACACACCGGTTAACCTTAATATTGTGCTGTTCCCAGTTTGCTTTCCCTCTATACCTGTGTTTATCATGCCAAAAAGCACAGAACTGTTCTCTTCTAGTTCTCAGGACCTCTGTGTGCTCTCTGTCCCAAATTGGGAGAAGAGCTTTTAGATACTCTGCACCCTTAGCCTGAAATCAGTTGCAGGATGGGACCCACCTGGTTAAATAAAGGTTAAATGATAAAGTTTGGGTCTGGCAGTGTTTTCCAATAAATTTTATTCAATGCTAGTTTATTTAGATTTTTCATTTTATTTAGCTTTTTTATTCCAAACATGACTAGCAGGATTTACATAATCTGCCTGGATCTTTGGTCTAACATGGGATCACAGACAAACAATGGGCCTCAGGAACCCTTTAGTTCCTGAGGAATATTTAACAGGAACTTAACGCCCCTTTGGTCTAAAAAGCACTTTTGGACTGATTTGGCACCACTTAGGGCTTTTCTGGTGCAACTTTGAATCAGACTTTTATCCTCCTCTTCAGGTATGTATTACTCTTGTGTTATCCACCTTTTGATTCAGGGAAAAACATATGAACTGGTGAGACCACTTTTAAACTTTCAAACTAAACTTTTACGGACACGTTTGCATACTTCAACCTACCGTGTGGAGATATACAACATAAAGGCCCGTCTATAAGTGAGGCAAAGAACTTTGTGTATATTCTTAATCTTTAATATTTTATAGTGATAAATATTATTGAAATATAGCTACTGGTCAAATGATTTTTTACAAAACTTAGAAAAAACCAAGAGCTTCAAAATATGAACAGTGTGAATGCCCATGGTTTTTCTCATAAGGACAGTATCAAAGCAACACTCTCCTACCAACCCATAGGAGCACACAACAAAACACACACACGCACACACAAACATGTATATACACACTCAGTGGAGCCGGCAGCTGAACATGGACTGATGCCATAATCAGAAGACGCCACATTTCTCTGGAATCTGTTACATTTTGCAGAACTTGCAGCTCTGTGAGTTTCACACCCTGTTTCCAGTCTACAGAGGCTGAGTTCCCACACCTGAAACTGTGGAGAACTTTACAGCTGCTTTTTATTTCAAGCTGGTGAGAGCCTTTCCCAGGTCACATGGTTTCATCCACCTGCTGCAGAGCACGGGAGAAAAGTCTTAAACTGTTTCCTCGGGACAAACTCACACTTGGGTCTACTCTCTCTGACTGATGCTCAGAAAAAAAATGTTTTATTGTAAGTTATAAGTGACCCACCTCAACGTATATTAGGGCTGGAGATATTTTGAGGATTGACTTTTGTTTAGAGTGTGACAACAGCCTACTCAGGTGAGTGGCACATCCATCTTTGATTTTACTATTTTGAATTCAGAGCCTCTTTAATTCAAATGATTATCATATTTAAGATATTTTTTCTGGTGAAAGCTTGTCTTTGATTTAAAGTGTCACAGCAGTGTGTGGGTGCTAAGTTTTTGCACTACTTTGCTTTTGATGTTTGTGAGGATTAACTCTGCACAAGGTGGGCTCTCAAATTGGATTAGCTGCGAACACATTTCAATGTTTCAACATCCCTTTGTGTGGTATTCCTGCATATTATTCAAGACAACCATCCTTTTTATTTTTGGGGTTGTTTGCATACATTGACATACAGAAGGAATATTTAAACAGGGTTCTATAGGACTCAGGATAAAACACTAATAATGGATTCTGCTTATCATTGCACTCGGAAAAAGCGCATCGTACATCTTCACTAATTCGTTCCATTCAATTCTATAAATTCTGCAGCTCTAAAACACACAGATGTGAGGAACTGCTTACATGAGCTGCCTTTTCTTGCCCTCTTCTGTCTCTCTACCTTTGCCTCAGTAATTATTTATTGCAGCAACACGCTTTTTACTCTTTAATACTTTCATAGTCAAAATGTTTTCTTCTGAAATACTTATGCATATCAGAGCTATGAGGTTGGGAGATTATATAAAATATAAATAAAAACAGAATGAAATGATTTGCAAATCCTCCTCAACCTATATTCAATTGAGTATGCTACAAAAACAAGATACTTGGGATGTTCAAACTGATAAACTTCATTGTTTTTGTGCAACTATTTGCTCATTTTGAATTTGATGCTAGCAACACATTTCTAAAAAGCTGGGACATGATCAACAAAAGCCCGGGAAAGTTGATGAATGCTTTAATAACAGTTGTTTGGATCATTCCACAGGTGATTGGTCATTGGAAAACAGGTAAGTGTTGTGATTGTGTATAAAAAGGAGCATTCCCAAAAGGCTTAGCCGTTAACAAGCAAGATGTAGCCAGGTTTACCACTTTGTCAACAACTGCGTGAAAAAAATGGTCTAACAGTTTAAGAACAATGTCACTCAACATTCAATTGCAAGGGTTTAGAGATCCCATCATTATTCAGATATAATCAGAAAATTCAGAGAATCAGGAGAAGTTTCTACACCTAAACGGCAAGGCTGAAAATCAACATTGAATGCCTGTGACCTTTGACCCTTCAGGCAGCACTGCATTTAAAACCAACATCATTGTGGAAAGGATCTTACAGCGTGGGCTCAGGAACACTTCAGAAAACCATTGTCAGTTAACACAGTTCATCACTACATCTACAAGTGACAACTCAAACTCTACCATGCAAACACAAAGCCATACATCAACAACATCCAGAAACGTAGCCACCTTTTCTGGGCCTAAGCTCATTTTAAATGGACTGGGGCAAAGTGGAAAAGTCTGCTGTGGTCTGATGAGTCCACATTTCAAATTGTTTTTGGAAATCATGGACACGGTGTCCTTGGAGCAAAAGAGGAAAAAGACCATCCAGATTGTTACCAGGTACTAGACTGGCCTGCCTGCAGTCCAGACCCTTCACCCATTGAAAATGTGTGGCAAATTATAGAGTGCAAAATACAACAATGGAGACCCCCGGTTGTTGAGCAACTGAAGTCGTACATCAACAACAGTTTGGAAGAATTCCAGCCTCAAAGCTTAAACAATTAGTGTCCTTAGTTCACAAACACTTATTGAGTGTTGTTAGAAGGAAAGGTGATGTAACACAGTAAAAATTTTTACAAAAATAATTAAGTTTATCACTTTGAACATTAAATATCTTGTCTTTGTGCTGTATTCAATTGTAAATTGGTTGAAGAGGATTTGTATTTTGTTTTGATTTACATTTTACCCAATGTCCCAACTTCGTTAGAATTGGGACTTATTAGCAGTAAATTAATAATTGCATGAGAGAGAGCCAGAGAAAGAGAATATTCCAAAAGAATGTGCAGAATGAGAGAAAAAGGAGGGAAGTCTAATCTGACATTTCCATTGTTCATTGACGAGATGACTCTTTTCTTTGGCTGCTCTGTCTCCACCCTCCTATCTACAGGGGACATGCAGCACTGGGTGTGGTTCATGCTCCTGATCGTATGGGTGGTACAGGCTGTGGAGATCTGTCCTGATGTCTGCAGATGTTCCAGGAAGGCAGGTCCAGAGAAGTCAGAGGTGAACTGTCATAAAAGAGGGTTTCGTACCTTTCCTTCACAGCTGCCTCCTGATGCCTGGATCCTTAAACTAGGTGAGCCCCGCACAGTGAGAAGGACTGGCTCCATCACTTCATCCACTGGCCCGGGAATGTTACTTTTGATTGGGAAAAACAAGAGTAAAACAATTTACTTTCAAAATTAGGCAAGGAAACAGTTGGAAACAGAGTTCATTGAAAGGCATTTAATTATTCATGACGTTCTCCCTCCATCTCAAAGGACTTTAATGAGTCCATGTGTAGAAAACTGTAACATATGTATGTGTATGTGATACTCTTACTCTTAAACCGTGTTTTGCCAATATAATGTTGATAGGCCAAGGCAATGCTGAGTGATACTAACAATGAGCAGATCTCCTTATTTGTCTTATTAAATCTTCCTAATTCAATTTTAGTTTTATTTAAACAATGAAGTTCTTTAACTAAGTTCAGATATTTCATAACTTGCACTGCCTCTTTAAGGTTGCTCAGCATGATGTGCTTTTCCAGACATTGATGAACAGTCATTAAAGGCATTGTGAAGCACAGCAGAAGTTGAAGCTTAGAAGAGACAGTGAACAAGTTCTGGCATTACAATACCTTATCTTTCCTATACTCAACTTATCTGTCTGAACGTGTCGAGCATTGTTCAGCAGATTTGGCAAAAGTCTAAATTATTATCTGCATTGTATCCCAGCCAACTCCAGTGGTCTCACCTGTAAGACTGAGTTTTTTTCTGACCCTTGTTTCCATATCATGCATAAACGCACACAAAGGAAGAGACATGAAAAGTTCGCTGAAGCAGTCAGCAGCACAAGAATGATGACACAATTATCGACACACATTAACAACACACATTAACGACACACATTAACTTCACCTTAAACCAAATCTCTCTTTCTTTAAGGTGAAAACGGTATCACAGACCTGAAGGCAAACACTTTAAAACCGATTCCAAAGATCGAGAGCATCAACCTGGAACGAAATGCCGTCAAATCTATCCACCCTCAAGCCTTCTCTGGTGCAAAGCAGCTCATGCTCCTCAATCTTTATGGCAATCACATCACCAGCCTTCCACGAAAGGGGTTCCAGGTAAACATTTACACAGGAGATGGGTCACAGATACAGCATCCTGAGAGAATTATCTCACCACAACAGCTGCACTTTCCTCCATGTTTCCAGGATCTTCTCAATCTTCGCTTCCTGATGCTGGGACAGAACCAGATTGGCCTTCTTAAAGCTGACATGTTTGCTGGGATGAGGAACTTGTCAGACTTAGATCTTCCTCTGAATGCGCTCACATCGCTTTCAGCTAATGCCTTTAAGCCTCTGATGGCCCTCAAAGTTCTGGACCTTTCCCTGAATCGTATCCAGAAGATCTCCCCTAAGGCCTTCACTGGGCTCAGACAGCTCATGTTCCTCAACCTAGATAATAACAGGTCACACACAGGTCACACTCTTCGGATAAAGATTGAGTGATTCATGATTTATCATTATAGACATCAAATGAACTTGTTATAGTCACAGTAAAAGTGTTTTACACTCATGGAAGTTTACCTGTCCCACTGTTCTGTCATTTCATAATCACTTTTTCAACAACTCTCATTGTTACAATTTGCCTTTATTTTAATATTAGGTTTACACCAACTTTAATTATGTATACTAAGCTAGACTTGTGTTTCGGATGTCATTTCATTGACTGAGAGCGTTAACATTGGCCCATCAGCCCTTCATGACTCTGTCACAATTCAGGCGTAACAAAACTGTTGAACCTCATTATGAAACTCACTCTCTCCGATGCAGCCTGAAGACGCTTCCTGCTGGAGTCTTCAGACCTTTACGCTCTCTGGAGATGCTGGTTCTGGACAACAACCTTCTGACCACAATCAGTCAGTCCACTCTGGACGGCATGGAAAACCTTCAGGTTCTACAGTATCTATATCACCTCTAACCATTTGTTAAGTTTCGTCTATTATAAGTTTGTTTTTGTAACTTAAAATTTAATGTCACATAACTCTTTAACTTTGTTACAGAATCCTAATAAATTTGATTTCAATTAAGGTTCTGTGAGGACTATCTGTTTGGTGTTGATTTAGTGACACCTTTCACAAGAAAAGCCAGTATTTGTTCTTTCATAAAGACACTGTTTCCCTTTAGCACTAGGCACTTGCCCCCACTATCATGAAAATATGACTCTTGCCAAGGTGTGCATTTGTTTTGTAGCAAATGAATGGAGAGTTGGTCTTTTTAACACCAATTTTCTTTGTTGAAGAATTTTTGTCCCAGGATGCAAAGTGAGGAGGTACTAGATTTACTTGTAGTTGCCTAGCACTTGACGGTCCAGCTCCAGTGTTCATCAATACTACAAAATAAATCCAAGAAAGAATTGCTCACACTAGCTTGCAGTTTTGGAAAAGCAGTAAGGTCAACTTACAAACACCGTAGCCTCAGTTTGAGTTACCCACCACCTGCGTTTGGCTGTTCATGTGTTTCCTTCACATTGCATTATCCAAACAATGTCGTAGGAACAGACGTTCTGATTGTTGATTGTTCAGGAGCTTTACCTGAGGAACAATGAGCTGGAGCAGCTGTCACCAGATGTGTTCAGGAACATGGCCAAGCTTTCTCAGCTGGCTCTCAGTGGAAACCACCTGAAGACAATAGATGGAACGATGTTCACCCACATGCCTGGTAAAAGAATCATCTGCTTGTGTTACTGATGTCTTTGTGGTGCACACTGAATGGTTTTCTTTCTTTCTTTCTTTTCCTCACCTCACAGACCTGAAGAAGCTGCACCTCCATGATAACATGTGGCACTGTGACTGTCACCTCATCTCCTTGATACAGTGGGTGGGTCAGACCACCGTTACATTGTCTCCAAGAGACACACTAAGGTGCATGAGTCCTCAGGAGCTGCGTAACAAAAACTTTTCCATTCTCCAAGCAGACACATTGTCGTGCAGTGCCTAACCCTTTGATGCAGAAAACAGCATGTACTCACAGATGACTTTTTGTATTTTCACTCGGTATACACTTATATTTTTAGAGTGAACTTATGTCTTCTATGATCTCATACACTGCAGCACAATCAATACATTTATCTGTAGGATGATGCATCTCCTCTGCTTATAACAACATCATGATGTTTCATATAAAACCTTGCATTAAGCATCACCTCTGGCTTGACAAACATATTTTGAGGATGATTACCAAGGGCTGTATATGTATATGTATATGTATATGTATAGCTATAGCACATGATTCCTTAATGGCAGCTCAAGTATGAGTGCATAAAAAAAAAAAAATCTAAAAACAAGAGTGTTCCTTCTTTCTGCACAATCAAAGAGCTCTGTCACTTATCGTCAAATCCAGCCCTAAGATTATTATTATAATCTCATATTGCTTGTCATAAAGCTATGCAGGTTTGGAAAGAGACGGATTACATGTAATGGGATTATATTAATCCCATTTCAGCAAATGGTCTCTATAATCTTTAGTTAATGTAAAAAAAAAGGATAGAGAGAGGATACACAGTGAGGATGTGCAGCACTAAAACTAAAAGTTGATGGCCACAGATAACGTGAGATTGTTGTAATGAAGAAATGAGATTTACAGTGAAGTCAAGAACATGATACAGAATGAGTAATGAATCAGTGTTAGCATTCACGTGGAAAACTCTACAGTGTGATTGTCTTTTAGTCAGATGCCCTTAATAAATAAAACTTAGCTCATTTCAATTCTCCAGTGTCCTCTCTGTTTTTATCGTAAGTTTAAGTATTTTTCAAGAATTTATACATAGGGTAAGAGGGTGTAAGGTTGAGTCGTGCAAAAGGAATGTCAATGCACCGTAAGCCACTTTATCCTATAAATCTGAGATAAACCTTAAATAAATTAACCTTATCGAGGGAAACAGGCCATGCATCATCCCATGTTACAGTAGATCTCTGTCAGACATCCACCTACAGTCGACCAAGATGAATCTCAGAGCCGGAGTGAGGCATCATGAGAACCTCAGGGCATGGTGAAACAGATACGGATATGAGTGTTGATGCTCCACTGATTTAATGTATTCACATGAATCATAAAATGTACAAATCATTTGAAAAAAAGGAGGGTTCATTGGAATCCTTGGAAACAAAAAAAGAAAAAACAAAGACAAAATTTTCCTGAAGACAACAGGAGGGTTAAGTCTGATTGACCAAACTCCATTACAACCCCTTGACAAGAGTAATTAATTAATTAATTAACCATTAATACAAAACAAACAATTATAGACTGATCACACATCAGAGGGTTTATCCAGAGAGTTCAGCTTCTAGTCCTTGAAATCTAGGTGAGGTAAAGACTCAGAAACTATTGGCCATAACATAAACTTTTGTTAGCATTGTATTTATTGACAATATGGTTAACATGTTAGCCACTGTTAGCATCATATTTACAAACAATGTGGCTAAAATGCTTGGATCTGTTTTTATCATTTCCATATCACATCAAATGCCAGATTAAATAACCAAACACAGATTCTGGTGCAGATGTTTTCTTGTTCATTTTCCTCACAAAATATTGAAAAACCTCCATTTTCTGGTCAAAGGCCAGGCGAGGTCACTCAAAATGTAAACAAGGGACAGAGGAAATTTCAGCTACTCCAGAGAGTCAGATGGAGTTGGCTTAAATAAGATGCAGTTAATATTTCAGTCTTTTGCCAAATTCGATGATCAATGCTGATGTAGTAGGAGTCAATTTGTTCTCTCTTCTTGTCTGTAAATAAATCAGGAGATCAGCCCTGAGGGTCAAGTTGGTGACTAATTTCACTGAATGTCAAGTCCTGATAATGCCCAGACCTCGTGAATTGTAGTGGGGGGTTGTGGGAAATAACGGGCCAGTAGAAGGTGCTGATGTTACACCTACCAACTTATAGTTCTATGACTGACATGGAACGATATCAACTGTTTCAGGGACAAAATTTTTGGTTCTGACCAGTTTGAGAATGTAAATTTTGGGAAAGATTTAAACATTTATTTGATTTAATTAAACAGGTTAAAATACTGATTCTGTCCGGAATGGAAAAAAAACACAAAAGTTAAGAGAAATTTCTTGTTCAAAGCCTTGATTTTTAAAGATTTATCTTTTCAATGATGTTCTCTCTCATTTTAATTATGGTTGGTAGAAATAGAATACTTTTTTCATCTTATTTTAGTGTTTTACTTGTGCATCAATTCTGACTGTCATGTATAGTTTTGTGTCAATGTTGTTAAATGACAAATTGTTTAAGTGGATGTCGTCACCAACGCTGTGCTGCAAAACAAATCTAACTACAGGTACTAGTAAAGTAACCTGACCTTAACAATATGGCTTCATTGCTAGTTTCTGTTAGCTCATTACAATGGGACACTATTGTGGAACCACTGGGTCTTTTTAAAACTGTACTCATGTATGATTTTAGATACATGAAATAATCTTTATGAAAACTTTTTATATGTTATATTTTTCTTTTCTTGCTATCATGTTTGTATCTTCAGTCAATTGCTGGCTAATGAGCCTCATGTAGGAGTCTTGTCACCACATCAGGGTTGTATATCTAATAACTACCTGCTAACCATACATTATCTCTTACTTAATATAAGGCTGGTTTGCATGCTGTTGTCTTAAATAATACAGGATTGATTCAAAGACTCCCATCGACCTCCTTGAACAATGACTCTGGCGCCTAAAATGCTGCCATCTCTCGTTCCAGCAGGGGAGATAATCGCCATAATTTCCACCTGCATTAAAACCTGCCATTATAAGAAAGCGCCTAAGCACAATATAATAGCTGGGTTTGTTCTGAGGTGCCGCTGTTCTCACCTCCACTGGTGGCTGTGCAGTATTCTGCAGGGCAGGCGCGAATATTTTCTCCTCCCTGATGCTTTTCTTTTAGTTTGTTTCTTTTAATTGACTGATGCTGAAGAGAAGCTTACTTTGATCACTTACACCATGCACCAGCATCTCAGCCGACCACAGAAAAATCTGCTGTATGAGATTACTGATAATATCTTTTTAAATTAAGTGAGGAATAAAAGCAGAAAACAACTGCTGCTCAGTGTGTTTTTGGATGTGTATGGATCACTGAGCTTAGATTAAAAGGTGTCCTCACTGTGTTTCTCTGCACAGTCTTTTTGCTTTTGAGTGAGCTGGCTTCAGCAAAGTTTTCTAAAAACAGATTTCCATGCCACGATTTGTCTAGTCATACCTTGATCTGACGTCCATTATATATATATATGAAAAAAACTTTGTTGCAGGTAGAGGACGTTTAAAGTATCAGTCCTCTTTGAGAGTCTCTGTCAGAAATAGAAGATTATTTGGACAGGAATTAAGAATGAGCTGAAAGGTGTTAAAGGCTAACTGCTGTAGAAGCACAAATGGGTTGGAAAATAGAAAATAATACTCTCTGATGCTGAGAAAGTCATGACCTGGGCATAAACTGACTAAACACTGCTATTTATAAGAGTCCCAAAACAACCTCAACATGTCAGAGATTTCCATGATACTTCTGCGAGGGCCAGATTAACCTTCAGGGACACCAACATTCTCATTTAGATATCTTATATTTGGACAGAAGGAAGTGATAAACCACAAAACTGGAAGTGAAAGTGCTGGATTCATTAATTGGCTGGGCACAATAATGTGACTTTAAGCCTACAGTAGACACCTATTTTAAAGTTATTAACTCCTAAATTCAGTGGTAGAAATTCATATTAGCTTGTGTCAGGATATTTTTATTCTTCTTAGGGCCTGACAAAATGTTTTCAGTTCAAAATTTAAAAAAGATTATTCATGAAATTCCAAAAAAAAAGAAAAGACAAAAAAAGTCATATTTACATAAAGTTCACACTGTTTTACGTTGAATGCTCAGTTACAAATATTTGAATAAAAAAAGGAAAAAATAATTTATGCTTTAAGACAAATAAAAACACTCAAGGGAAAAATCCTGACACTGACTTTCATAATTCATGCATCATAGGGTTAGGAGAGTTTAAATGAAATAACAAGTCTGTTTTTCTTTGATACAAAATGTTCAAAACTTTCCCATCCTGTTTATAGAACTGCATCCCTGAGAGTAATCCTCACAACAGCATGAAAACAGTCCAATCACAGCAGGGTATGAATGTGGGGTGAAAGGTGTCACCTTAAAGGTCGATTAAGGAGTACAAAAAGAAGAGAAAATAAAAGTGTTCTTTGTTATGGGCTTGAAAATAATGTTTCCCTGTAAACGCAAAAAAAAAAAAAAAAAAAAAAAGCATGGGTGCCAAGATGAAACAATGTGTGGGTCCAAAGAGTAGATTAATTCGTGTGAACCGAAATTATCTGAGGAGGGTGTGTCGTGCAGGAAGGGGGGGGTGACCAGGAAGAAACGAGCGCAGGTGGAGAAACTGACACGGGACATCGGCTTTGGACTATCTGTGGTTGTGAAAAAGTGATTTAAAAGTAACTTAAAGTAATAATATTCACTATCAAACCTTGGAGATACGCTGGGCTTTGGATGTTAAGCAGACGCACACCTTCTGCTGTCGGCCGACCACCTGTGGCGGAGACGCGCGGAGGAGAACAAAGAGAGCTGCTTCCTGACATGAACTTTTCCTGGATCCGGTGAGATCGTTTCCTCTTTTCTGTTTTCCTTGGCCTGGTGTATAGGGATTTTTGGTTTCATCGATCATTCTTTTTGAACAGTATTCCCCCCCCCCTGTGGATTATTGGATTGATTTGCGTGCGTAAAGACGCTCGTGACTGGATGGCTACTGTGCCTGTGTACGAACTTTAATTTAAGAGACTCTTTGAACTGGACCTTCATTGCTGAGAACAGGTGTTTCGTTACAAAGATAATTTTGGAGTATTTAGGGCTTTTAAAGTGGTATTTTGGAGTGATATTTGGTGTTTATTCATTGTTGTTTTGTCTTTATTCATTGTGGTTTTGGGCTGTTGGGTTGAAAGGTCATTACTGATCCGACACTGCTCCATTAATTTGGATGTTATTTGTGTTTTTGTACAGAAACAGAGAATTTGCTTGCATATTCTGAGCTTTATTTGGCTATTGGTTTCCCAAAAGATTTCCCTCTTGTTTGGTTGCGCAGGAAAATAAACCCCAGCGTTACAGGTCGAACATGATGAGTTCTGGATGGGTGCTTTTCCACCAAGCAGTGTGGTTTGGATTTTTTTTTTTTGGTTAGCAATAGATGACATCCCTGGTATCAAAAGCAGCAAAAAACACCCAAAATATTAAAATCATATGATCCAACTTTTCTTGCACCCAGCATGTAGAGTAACCACAGCACCTGTATGGCTCTAAATATGTAATTAGACACTCTACATTCCCTGGATTGAGAAAGAAAATATTGTTCAAGATTTTTCATTATGAAATGTTTGTAGTGGTGTGTGGCCCTGTGCATAATGAACAACATGCTCATATTGCTCATTGAGAGTATGGGGAATGTTTATGGTATGATAATAATGATTTGTAATTACATCCCTGGGTAACAGAGATGTATAAGGACTTCTCTGCAGCTGAAGCGCCGATGATCTGCAGCATAGGCATCAGCTGTGAGGTCCCTCTGGTTGACTCTGCCCTTGATCTGTTTCAAGCTGGAAGTCCAGTGTCATACCAGCAACCAGCAAGAGGGACCTGCTCTTCTATGCTGCCCCACCACCTCCATCTCTGCTTCTTCAGAATTACTACCTGCAGCCTGTAGTGAACCTGCAAGGGACCTGTCATATTGCAACTTGAAATGGAGGCAGATGCCATCCTTGAGTATTGTCAGATGAAGATGGTCAACCATGACCCCTGTGGATTTGTAATCCACCCTAGTGCACCTTGGTTGGGGGCATCTCCAGATGATTTCATTTTTGACCTGTCAGAGCCATGTCACTTTGGTTTGATTGAAATTAAGTGTCCTAATGTTAGAAGCTATGTTGATTGTCCATATCTCAAAATCTAAATCCTCTGGCCACAAAACAAACCACCAGAGTCCAAATGAGCTCTGCAGGTAGAGTGTTCAGAGCTGCTGTCTCAGGGTCTCGATTTCCTCATACATCTTTCATACTGCTCCCAGTCCACACACATTGTACAACCAGCGCCATAGTCATATCCCACTGGCATTGGGACAATAAATTCAAGTTTCTTCAGTTCCCACCTGACCTGGTTCCAGTTGGCCTGGCGTCAGTCAAGTCCAGTGCTCCCTAACATTGGGCCATGTCTTGCTGCTTGCGTGGTTGTTCCACTCAAACAATTACGGCACAGCGCTTGCAGCTAAAACCCATCTACCCTTAGCAGTTAAATGAATTATTAAATTTTCGATATGTCGGCTGCATACTTTTGTATGTTTAGTCACCGAAAATCCCGTCCTTGTTTCTTTTGCAGCTACTAGGCACAAAATGTGGTGTCTTTCAGTTAGCAGTGGAAGCTGAGTTTGCTGTTACAGCGACTTGACGTGGTACAAAGTGGCACACAACGGTGGTCACTAGGAGCACTCATCCTTTCCTGAAACTTAACAGCATCCCTGACATTATAGTTTGCTTTTTTTCATCCAGTTAAAATGTTCCTGTGTTGACTCTCACTCATGTGTGCGTGTGAGTGTGTGCATGTGTGTGCGAGTGTGTGCATGTGTAGTGGGGGGGCATCACAACTAATTATCCTCGCTATGTGCTTTATATTACAGAGCTGGACTGAGAGAACAGGCTTTTTTCCTCACTTATGTAATATCCATACATTTCCATAAACATAAAGTGATTTATGACAGTTATCCTTTGTCTTTGCACAAAGTCACTGTTCTCTGATCTCTGCTACATTTAAATACACCGACACCATAGACTGAACAAATTCAGTGTATATATGGGAAATGCTCCCCTTAAAATGTGTAACCAACCACAAAATGACAGAGATATTGAGTGCGTTCACTATCAGACACTGTTGTGGTATCTCCACACAACCACTCCTTCCTCTTGTTGCTATGGCAACCTTCTCTTATGTTTGCAGTTTCCAGCAGATGTATGTGTTGGTGTTACAGAGCAAACCCGGTGTTATAACTTTCTCCTTGAAAATGTGTCTGTCAAGGACAGAGGACACAGCAGGGATGAGAGTAGAACCTGATGTGACGGGTGGGGGTGGGGGTAGCTTGGTGCAGGTTGCAAAGGAATCTCTGGCTTTTTCCTCAGTTTGTCAGTAAAGGTGCTTCCTGTGTAAGGAGCTATGAATCAGCAACAACACATGGCACTAAAATAAAGCAAAAGACACTCAACTCTATCACAGGAGTCAGCTGTCTGATCCAAATAAATTACTGAATTAGCAAATATTTGGAATTACTGCAAAGAGGGAACACTGTGTTTTTTGGTGGGGGGTGGGGGTGGGGGTTGGGGTTGAGAGGTTCATTATTCTGTCCCCCAGGTACCTACATTCAGTTTCCCCTCATACTGGAGATGTAGAAAATCCACATTTCAACATCTGTCTGAAACATATCATAGGACACTGTGCTAGCCACTGAGGGCGGAGCTATAAGCAGGCCTTGGTGCTTGAGATCCCGACCCGCTTACCTGATATCAAGCAGTCAGGGGATCCTTAAAGATAACCTCATCATTCTTTTTAAGAACGGAGCAGTTTGTTCAATTCACAGTTTCATGGATTTCTACCACATGAATATGTAGAGGTTTGGAAATCTTGTATTGTGAACAGCCAGCATCCATGTTTAAATTATGAGAAAGCAGAAAAATCTGCCCTCTTTAAATGTTGCATAATGTCACTAATTTAAAGGAATAGTAAAGCTCATTTACCATTCATTTCTCACATTAGACTTTAAGCAGTATACAACTCTGACAGTAGCAGCT
This sequence comes from Thalassoma bifasciatum, assembly GCA_008086565.1. Classification (NCBI taxonomy): domain Eukaryota; kingdom Metazoa; phylum Chordata; class Actinopteri; order Labriformes; family Labridae; genus Thalassoma; species Thalassoma bifasciatum. The sequence continues at coordinate 75,784 of RPOG01002279.1, read as the reverse complement.
TGATGACGAGGACGTTCTGCACAAGGGGAAACTCAAAACAGACATTAAGCAAAGAAATTCAATCAGAGAAAAGCTGCACATGTCCAGGATTAAATCTGTGTGCACGATTAGGAGGCGAGTGGGCACTAACAGGGGCTCAGATGACACATACATGAGGTGAGTTCATCATCATCCGCCCAGCTGGTGTATGAATATCACTGAAGTCAAAGGGCCTGATAATAACACTGGGCCTCCCAGCACTTTAACTGTAGTTCAATTATCTAATGAGGATTTCAATGAGCCATGACATTGTTAGCATGGTGTATAATCAGTTAGCCCAAGTAGAGGCTGCACACATTTAAGGACTATGCACCAATAAACACCCACTGAAGATGTTGAATTTGTCCTTATGTCTTCCCTTCTCCTCACCAGCATTAAACAGTGAGTGCACTCAAGCATGGCTGTGGAAAAATGACTGCTTCACAAACAGTATAAACTTACTTACAGTGTAGAAACTCTACACTGATAAAAAAAAATTCTGGTAGACCTACTCAGGAAAATTGAGGCAACTTTTTGTATTATTTATTTATTTATGTTGCTGAAGCAAGATTACTTCTTGTCTAAACCTTTTTTTTTTCAAGAAAAATAAAATCCAAGTAAAGTAAACTTAATTTTGTCAAGTGGATTAAGTAAAACTAAACTTTGTATAAATCACTCCATTTTTTCGATGTGGCAAATAAACTTTGAACAGCTTAATTATATAATTTGCATAAAGCATGAGGGGTTGCTGGTCTACACTGTTTGGCATAGCCCATCTATGCCATGTAGCAGAGACAGCAGGTCTCCTCCTTGTAGTAAAGGTGGCAGGTCAACACTGTAGCGAGTGGGCAGCCAGTCAACGCCGTAGAACTCAGAAAGCTGGTCCACACCATTTAGTGTAGGCAGCCAGTCCACACCAGCATGAACTGCCAGCATAGATGTCTTGTGCCACCCGTGTGATTCATCCCTGTACATCATCATCATAACTTAAAAAGATTGCCTGACATAACTTGAATTTTTCATGTTCAGGAAAAAATCAACACTGTCTTCAATTTTGAACAAACATTTTTGACTTCAATACTACGATCTGTAATACTATCTGTGTGAAGACACTCATTTGAACTTTCATTGTTGATTTCAGGGATTCAGTTTAGTTAAATTTACATCACCAAGATTTTTTTTTTCAACGTACCTAACAAGCAACCACTGCCCCCATCATTTAGCATCTTTTCCTTTATTTGAAAAGGGCCTGGGTTCATTTTCGCACACATGCTTACTGTATCCTCACAGCCAGTGCAGTGTCATTAGATTTGATAAGAGAAAGAAACAGCACTGATACCATGAGTGGTTATGTATGAAGTTTCAATTTTATAGTCTTTCTAAGTAGGCATTTCCTTCTCAGTTGAGTTTGAATATGGTTCATCTACTGAACAGAAGTGTGTGAGGAAAAATAACTTGCTGTTTGGGAACATTTTTTTTAATCCCCCTCTCTGTTTTTGTTCATAGTTTCTTCTGTGTTCACTTGACGTCTACATTAATGCTCTGCTAGGCGTTTCCCTAGGGGCTCAGTTTTAATGACCTGAACAGCAATAGCATGAATTAATGATCTCTAATGAGTAAGGGCGCTTGCTGTCATGAGACACTCTTACACTATCTGTGATGCCCTGCTTCATGCTGCGATTCTCCTCCCTGAGGTTTCTGAAACCATATGCTGCCTTATTCAAAATGTAAAAGTGGAAAGATAAAGTTTTGTCTGAATCACAGTGTAAATTTCTGCCACTCTGTATCATCGGAAATCTGTGAAATACACATTTATTTCAAAAAGGTATTTAAAAATGATAAAGCTGTGAATTATTTTTATGAAACATGGCATGAAAATATCATCACTGACATATACAAACATTTGATCTGAATAAAGCACAGCTCCATCCACTCGTCTTTTTCTAACTAAGGAAACATTTTGAGGATAGATAAAACATCTTCATGAACTCTACAAAGTCTGGTCGCATTTATCGGATCTAACTTGGAAGACTATGCATACAAATCCAGACAAAAAAAATTGCTCCAGTATGCCAGGAAACCAACATATTGTGTCTACTAAATTTATATCCTCCTCTATCCTTTAAGAAAACATGTTAATTCATGCTGCAGGAGACAGCAGGGAGGTGGGCGAAGTTTAACATTTGGGAACACATGGTGAAAAGAGAGAAACGCTCCCACGTTTTCATGAATGGTTTCATTTCATGGTGAGGTGAATTCCTTAACAGGTTATTTATGGTATTGACGAGCTGGGAGGGAAAAGATTAATATTGAACACAGGGATAAAACACGGCAACACAAATGTCAGAAACTTTTAAATCACCATTGTTCTGTGATTTCAATGTGCAGTTATAACATTTTAAAGACAGAGGGGAAGAACAAAGTGAGGACTGCGCCCTACAAACGCCAGCCTAGACTTTTGTCTGCCTTTTTGGCTTCAAGATAAATAATGGAAAATTATTTCTGCTCCTGCAAAAAATAACCATTAAATATTCATTGAACAAAAAGAAAATGTAAAATAGGACAAGTGTACCCAAAGCAAAAGCAGCAGGAGAACAGTGTTACAGAACAGAGAGCAGGGCACCAAGTAGTCTGGAAACTAGACATGACAAGTCTGAATTTCCTGTTCCTGCCTTTAAAATAGCTCAAAACTTTCTTCAAACTAGTGACAATGACTCCAGTCTTGAGACTAATCTTTAGCATCTGTAGTGAGGCTACTCCTATGTCAGCGCAGCAGCATCTTATGGGGAAAGAATATTGCACAATAAACACATACAGTGGCTAATAATCATTCAGGCACAAACTTTCTGTCTTGAAAATATAAGTGTTTTCTTCCTCTGTTACAGGACAAGAATACACCTGTCCATTAAGAACGCTTGCGCGGCTCTCTGTGATGATGTCGTTCCCGTTTGGAGCATCTTCTGGAATTAAGCTCACCCTATCTTTATCTTAACTTTATCGGTTTGTGCTATATGTGATCCAGCGTAGTTATATCTGACGGTCAAATTACGTGTAATGTGTCTGGCTCCCTCACCTCTTCTGGCTGCTCCTTTCCACCGGTGCAAGTGCATCTGTACCAACCTGTTACACACATGATAAAAGGGAGAGAGAGAGAGTCCAAATCATATCATAGGTGTCAGGATCCTAATTTTGACTTTTTTGGTTGTGTATTGGTCTGTGTACTTTCTCTGTTATGAGTTATTCTTGGGTTTCCCTTGTGTTTCAGTTTGTACCTGCTCCCAGTGTTTCACCTCCTGCTCTTGGGTTTCCCCCGTGTGTGATTGGCCCCCAAGTGTCTCACCTGTGTCTTGTGCCACACCTGGTTTTGATTAATTCTTGTGTATTTAGTCCCTGTCCTCAGTTCAGTCTTTGTTGGTTCATTATGTCAACCCCTGTTTCAAGTATGTTTGTGTCTCCTGTGTCTTCCCTGGGTTAGTTTTTTTTGGACTTCTTTGGCTTTTTTTCAGGTTTTTTTTTTTTGTTTGTTTTTCCTTGTGATTGGACTTTTTGAGTTTTGTTGAAATCAAGACTTTTGTTTTGTAAAATTGGCACTTGAGTCCTCCCACCTGCTTTTCAGCGGTCCGAGCTGTTTAAATATTTGTTTGTAGTTTGTTTTATTTGACCAAAGATGTTTGTACGTGACTCTGTTCAAGCATATACCTGCCTTTCACAAGGGCTAAATTACCGATTGCAAACAGATAAATCACTTTGTGGGTGCTAAACGTTTACATTTGCATCTCCTCCTCCCTGTATTTTAATGAAGCCAGACACACTAAATTGATATAATACAATGCAATACACTATTAGGGACGCAACTCACAGTGCACCCTGTTAGTAGATCAGGTTTACACGTGCCATCAATTTTTTTTTACGCTTTTGTACAGATAAACCTTTAATAGATTAAGCCCTGGGTGTACTGATAAAAAACTAGGGAAAGGAGCCACCAGATAGACATTAAAAATGCTCAAAGATATGGTGTATTGATTATATATATATTGTGTGTGAAAATCCCAGCAGATCAGCAGTTTGTCAAATACTCAGACCAACAACCATTCCACATTCAACATTTCTTAAAATTTTCCATCTTGTTGCTCGGTTTGAATGTCAGCATCTCATCTTCACCATCTCTACATGAATGAGTGCATTCAATTGCTTTCCTGTGATTGGCTGATTATATATTTGCATTTATGAGCTATTTGACAGGTGTACCTTGTAAAGTTGCTGAGTGTTTATCTAACTTGTGTTGCAGGCTTGTTTTTCTGGCTTTCTACAGACTTACTATTTGAGGATGGACATTGGACGCCAAAGCAGAACATTTTTTGGCCCCTCTTCTGACAGCTGTTCAGTGACTTGTCCATTCGTTTGGATGGAGAGCTACTGACTGTCTGCCACCTGGCTGGTTCATAGAGCCAACAGGATCTGAAACAGGGATGTGCTGTTGAACCAATTTCATGATCAATACTCTGACTCTCAATAATGAGCCTCTGCAGGGATGGAGGAAAGCTGCTAATGAGAGAGGAGGCTATGAAGTGAGCTGAAGACTGAGGCTGTGTTTTTAGAAAGGCTGACCGCAGCAAAGTTTTGGACTTCAAAATAAGACATATGGGCCATTTGAAGTCCTGCAACTAGTGATAATAACTTGGATTAATTGGGGGAGCAAAATTTGTTTTCCTAAGTTACACAGCATACTGACTGTAGTCACATACTGCTTCTTCACTCTTTAATAGAGCTAAAACATCACCCAGCTATTCTTCTGAAAGAAACATGCTTCCTCAATGTCTGTTTTCACACCTTTGTTGCTCAGAAGTTACTCCTCCATGTCTAACACTGTTTTCTCAGATTAAAGAGCATATTTCAGGTTAAATACAACTTTTAATAAAAATCATAGAAAACTTACACACCTTACCCTAACCCTAATCTTTTAAATTAATGAACCACAGAGTCTCTTGGAGAGGTTTTCGTGGGTGTTTTTTTACTTTCGCATTAAAAACCTGCATTGGGCTGCGATGTAACGGAGGGGAGCAACTGCTGAAAATGCCTCCATTTAATATCATCATGAACATGGATCAGACTGTTGCTGCTGTTAATGAGGAGGAAGAAAATCTGTATGCCTACACATATGAGGGTCCTCAGGATTAGAATAATGAAACTTTTAGACAAGATGAAGAGCAGGAACAGTAGGAATAATGGCCAAAGGAGAGCAGAGAGCTGTAGTGTGAGGAGAACCAGAGGAGAACAGCGCGAGTCCTGGTGAGTGACTGGTGTTAGCCAGAGATATTTAGCCTAATGCTGTGTTCACATCAACTTATCTAAAGTTTGAACCAATAACTTAAAAAGTCCGTCGTCAGTGTAAGTGCTGATCACAAACCATTTAGTTTCAAGGGAGTGCCTTGTAAAAACATCAAATCTGAACTTTGGTTTTTCCATGTTGTGTGTGGGGGAGAGAAAGAGGAGATGCTGCACCTACTTCAGTGATATTGTGTATTCAACAAACACTTTTTCTACCTGTTATGATTTGTGTATCCACTAATTGAGGGTCAGAAAAAAAAAAAAGAAAACTTACGGTGCTCAGATTACGTTACTGTCGGGCTCGATCTCTGACAAAATCCTTGTTTACACCTGACACTGGGAGCTGAGCTAAAGGCTGCTGCCACTACTGGTGAACAGACAAAAGCCATTTTGTCGCAAATTAAAAAAAATCAGTGATTGACTTATTCTACAGCCACTATCAGAACATGTTAAATGTTAATCAAAAGAAAAAAAATGAACCTCCAATATGCTCTTTGAACCTTGAAACTTCACAGGATTGATGCCCCACTCGAGTATGAGGAAGCAAATAAGATCTCACTCAGAGGAAAGAACTAACAACCACATATAATGACACACTTTACCGTGACCTTAAGGAAAAGTACTTCATGAGGCTGATCACAGATCTCACAGGCTGAGACTGAAACAAGTTAAAACAAACCTTTTAGAATGAGAGACAGGGCCTTCAGCAGCGACAGTGGAGGATGAGTCATGTGTTTCTCTGTTTGCCAAACCTAATTATGTCACCACATGTTAGGGATGCATCCACACAACCTGAAGGTGATGTGACACCGATGGAATTAGATTTTAGTGATCGAGTAGGAGAGGATATTCTGGTTAGGACATCAGATAAATCATAAAAATGAGAAACGTGGTGGATGTCTTTGATAAGTGATGATCATTAGCTGTAGAGGAAAGATTTTTGATATGTTTGTGTCACAGTTTGTAACTCACCCTCAGTGCTGTCACATCTGTTCATTTACCCCACACATCTTCTTTCTTCAGCCTCCTTATCCTCTATTATATCTAATAACTAATCTAATAGTAGGAACTTCAGCTTAGGTCGCCTCTCTGCCACTCCAGGCACTGTGTCATCAATCTTCATTTATATGGTGCCAAATTACAGAAGATGTTGTCTTAAGTCACTTTGCTAAAATGAATAAAGAAATGATTCATTACAAAGACCTATTATGGCGACAAGATAAGGAGCCTGGTCTCATCTTAACCCACCATGAGTACAGCACTTTTCAGAATTTAGCAAGTTACAACGGCAAGGGAAACTTCCCTTTAACAGGCAGAAACCTCGAGGAGATACAAACAGAGACGGGTACAGAGGCAGGAGACAGACATGAAGAAGAGGAATGCAGATACAGAGAGGAACTGAGAAAGCTAGACAAAAAAAGTTGAAGAACTGTAAAAGCCATAGCAGTTGAAGTCAGGTAGACCCACATCAGCTGGTAGATCCTCAGCAACAATCCAGATGAAACTACAAAACAAGCTCAGAGACTCCCAGAGGATCATGGTTAATAACTATAATGATGCATTAACATAAAAGTTGGACTGACGGAGAGAGGAGAAAGGGAAACAGGAGCCTAGTGTGTCAGTGTTCCCCCGACAGTCTAGACAACTCGCTGTATAAAACCCAAATAAATCCCAAGTGTTCATAAATAAGTGCTGTCCTTTTAACTGAAATAATAAATAAATAAATCACACAGCGCTGAAAACAGTCAGCCTTTTTGAAGCATGTGCCACTCAAATGCAAGGCCTGATTGGTGAGTGCCTGACGCTCCGATTGCCAAGGTACACATCTAATGATCATATCTTCATCAGGGAGACTGAGGTGAGGGAAGAAACACACACAGGTTTGCACACCCACACATACAGACCCACACATGCACAGACAACAACCTATAGCTAGTTCCATCAGGAGAGACTTAAACACCAGATTTATGAAGGAATTTAATGTAAAAGTTGCAAGATTTAATAGTTTGGCAGTTAGACCCCATGGAACATAGAAATGAATATGTAGGGGAAACAATGATATGATGAAATATGAAAATCCCCCAGTGGAGTCTGGACACTGGTGGTGGTGAAAAGTCTTGAGGAGGGCTGGATCTTGATGACCTGATGAGGACTGCAGAGCTGAAGAGCTGAGTCCCAGAAGGATGAAGACTGGTGGAGCATGGGGAGGAGGAGGGTCGCAATTCATGGTGCAAGCCTGAAACACAGCTGACAAGCAGAGGAGGCAGCATTTAAAATTTGGCAGCATTGAGTTGATTGGCTTACAAATAACTGTTTAAATGTGATTGGAAAGAGGAAAAGCTGACACGCCCCCCAGCCAGCTGATGAGAGTGGTTGAAAGAGGATACACTGTATACACTGTGTTGGTAGTGAGTGTCTGCTTCCCTACTGGATGATGTGGTGGGCACCAGTAAGTACAGATAGGTGGCCAACACCCCACCCCCCATGTGTCTTTCTGCTTCAGTCCTCTCTCTGTTGTGGCTTCAGCTCAATGTTGATAGCTTTGTCTGGAGTGTTGGAGCCTTTGTTAAGTACAGTCAGTGACCTGGAAACACTCTAATCCTCTTGTAGGAAAGGTGGTCTGCTCTTTACTGCTGCTCATCTGTGTGAACTCTGAGGGTAATGGCAAATGTATGGGTTGAAACTTACCTTGCTCTCTTGAATTTAGATTTTCCTAAAGGTAAACTCAACTGGATGGTGTAACCAAAATAATTTTGATCCCATGCTACTGCCACATTCACAGAACCAAGGCTTTGGAGGGAAATAAGAGAGAAATGATAATGAGGCTGGGAGAATTTTGGTCTCAAAGCTGGCTATTAACCATATCAGCCTGTGTCAGCACTTTTAAGCTCTTATCTTTGACTAGATTTTCTCAAGTAATTAACGCTATCAGAAGGTTATACTCAGAGGAGGAGGCATGAAAAACAAGAAGTAACATAGCTTTGAAAAGTTGTTTTTATCCTGACTTTTATCCACCAACTGGATGGAAAACATCAACAGACGATGTCACTATGGACAAGTGGAATGTTTTCAGTGAAGTGAAATTTAATGAAAACGGATTGAAAATGTTAATCCGTGAAGTTTCCAAAATGGTCTTTGAAATGATGGAGTTCAGTCACATTTCCTGAAATGGTTGTTGCTGTTGATGATGATGACAACAATGATGATAAAGACTGATGATTATATTTTTTTCAGAACAAACAAAAGCACACACATTCATTTGAAAAACACCCCAAATAATGCCCATCCCCTCACCAGCACAAACAAATAAATAATCAGAACATGATATATACTATGGCTATATGTAGCACTATACACAGCCTGGTGCTCTGATGTCTCTGTAACAGTTGATTTCAGCAGATCCTGGATGTGTACGACTAGTACTCATCTACCAAGCAGAGTCATCACAACCTGGCCCCCCCCCCTTTTTTGTTGATAGAATCTCAGGCTTGAACTGATCACTGCATTTTAACTGCTGCATGTGGGTCAGAATGAACATAATCTCAAACAGCTTAGTTTGTGTTTTGGCCTCTGGTTCATGTTTTGGCCTTTCCCCCCATGCTATCACTCTCTCATTTAGCTTTTTTTCTGCTCTTTCCTCTGTCTTTGTCCCTTTTTCTGTCAAACTGTCCAGCTCCAGTGTCCACCATTAATATGTAATAAATTCAAGAAATTGTTTTTGCAGAGAAAAACGCAGATCTTTCTTCTCACAACTAAACTTTGTCTGCCGGCGTGTCATTGTCATAGAGATCTCAGTGTGCCATAAATCAATCTGGTCGAGTTCAACCCAATTGGGAAGCTAGGAAATAGCGTTTAGAAATAAGTTACTTAAGCACTGGTAATCTAATTTTAAATTGAGGATTATGATTGAGCATATATCTAGATATCAGACGTTTTCAAGATCACTTAAGAAGTCCTCACAGGCCCTTTAAACAAAGCACTGGAAAATCAGAGAAATGTAAAAAAAAATCATGCCGTCGTCATTCTGTGAAATATTCAACAAAAAATGTCTTTCTAGAACATGAGGTCTCATTACTGTTGGGATGTGATTGGCCTGGAGAATTTCCTTTTGGATCAAAATACAGTTTCTTTCTGCTGTGTCTGGTCCTCATAGCATCAGGAACACCTCAGTGTGTCCTCTGTGGAACCTCAGAGGCCCCTGAATTGCAAGAAGTGAGACATTTTGCTGCATGGACGAACAATCGCTATCTCCACTTAGGCTACATGGAAATTCACTACATGCTCCGGTGTCATGTATTCCCCTGGATTTTACCAGGGAGCTGCTACTTTTCTAAACGTGTTATCAAAAAGATGTCATCCTGCTTCCAGCAGGCAATTTTAGGCCTTTTAGTTACTCTTAGCGTCTGACTGGCCAGTGGGATTTTTCACAGAGAAAAGCCATTTCAGGAACGTATCTGTCAGCATATTTGGGAGGTGCAGATAAAAGTGTTACGTTGGTGAAGATGTAAAAAAAAGGAAAGGGTGGAGGAGAGCAGATGGAAAGAGGGGTAAAATGACAGCCAGAAGCACACATGAACTGGGCATATTAATGTGGGGGGAAGGACATGATGGAGAACAAGGAGTGTGTGGTGGAGTGAGGGAGCACAGATATATGAACAGGTAGTGGGGTGGACATACAAGCCAGAGGAGAGGAGCCAAGGGTGATTTAGAGCACACGAACAAATGAAAATGTGTGTTTCTGTGAGCTGTGATGACACCAGTGGGAGATAATTACTGGATAGAAAAGTTATTCAGCAGGCTTTACATATACATCAGAGGTTTCTTGAAAATGTCTGAAATGAGGCAGCAAAGGTTGCTTTACATAAACAGTTCTTTATTTTTATTAGAATGTATAAGAAAAAAACAATTTGTCAACATATGCAATTCAAAATGATGACTCTCTTGATTTCTGTTGAATGAAAAGGCAATAATCAGGGATTTTGTTGTTCAATTACAGATACAGAAATCCTCACAGTTCCAGGATAATCATGTTCATAAATGTAAATTTTCAAATTTTTGATTCATGCATAGTGTACCTACATTGGTTACATTGTGATAACCTAGATAAATTATTACGCTTGAGTTTGAGAGACTGCATGTGGATATGTTTGATCACTTCTCATGTGCTGTAGTGGCTGAATTCTCTCTACTCTTCCCAGTGGCCTGCACAGATTTGCCAAGGCATGAAGGAAAGACACAGGAAGTCAATGTGTTTGGGCTACATGACCAACATGACAGACATTTCAAGTGCGAGAAAAAAACAAAAAACTGGTTTCCATTGTTTTAATGTTCTGGCACACTACGTTTTCCAAACATTTCTGGTTTTCGTTCCGCTAACTAGTTCAAAACCCTGACGTGAAGCATCAAACACATTGTGAATGAACTTATTTTGCAAAAATGAAACATCTAAAACTCAATTTTTGAATACTCAAAAGTATGCATCAGTGTAGGAGCATTGCTTCATAAGTGATAAGTTATGTATCATCTACTGCTTAAAGATAAGATCATATACTTATTATTTTTTATAAAATTATATTTTATATTTTTTTATATTTTTCCAGTGAGGGGAAATTCATAGTCACAGCAGCAATGCAAAGCTGCTGCAAAAAGCTGCCACTGAGTAATAAATATTGCTTTATAAGTCCTTCATAGTGTGTAGTATTGTATGTAATATTTATCAGATATTTATTCATAGTTAAGTATGGCAGTGCAAATTAGCCATTGATTTCCTGTTGATAGATTATGGATATTAAAGTGTTTCTTATTAAGATGCTAACAGTAAGTATGAGTCTCACTATATGTTATAATCTGACAATTAAAATTTGTCTTTAGACGAGCAGGTGAAGCAAAATGAAGAAAAGACATCACAACTTAAATCACCCCGCAGGTTGCCCCCATGGCCCAGACACAGAAAGGTTATTATCTGTGTTTTTTTACTCCCTCTGTCTCTTCATCTCACCGTCAGCCCTCCTTCCTGCAGTCTTCTTCACTTTAAACAACCAAGTCTCTCATCTTTTGTTCTTGCTGCGTCTGTGGCTCACCCCTGTGGTCGTACTTTTGAAAGCAGCTCATCAAACACATCAAAGAAGTTCTAACGGTAGCCGTCTGTTTTTCTGACTACGCTCACGTGTGTCTGCCACACAAGCTGGGTGTCCTCAGACTCTTCTGCTGTTGTGAACAGGTTTTGTTTTTCACATTTGTTCTTTTGAAGCGATTCAGTGTCATGCCGCCCTCTTGCACCCATGTGTCTGTTTTTAAATGCTCACATACAGCTTCTGTCGTTCAGTCACTTTGCTTTGTTCCCAGTGTGAAAACACATATATTTCCAGACACAGAGCTACGAACAGAGGCATGGGGTAATCCCACATCCATATAGATAGTTGCTTGTATCCAATGTTTGTTATTTCCTGGTAGCTTTTCTTTCCCGTCAATTTGTTTTTCAATTAAATGCCAACTGTATCACTGGCACATTGTGTTTCCCATTTATCTAGCATTCGCTCTTAACAAGCACCAAATCCCCACTTTTCGATTTTTAGAGTTTTGCCACCAACAGCTTTCTCCTTTACTTTCCTTTCGTCTCCTAAACTTTGGTGATCAAAAGTAAATTGAACCCCGTCACCCATGCATGTGACTCTGCACAGAGACTGACAGCTAAACAAATGTAAAGGGCATTGAAGAATGAAATTCTGACTCAGACGTGGGAGCAAAAGAAAAAGGTTCTTGTTTATCGCAGTCAAATACAACCCTAATTCTGTTGATGTTGGGACGTTGTGTAAAACATAAATAAAAACCAAACACAATGATTTTCAAATCCTGTTTCACCTTTATTCAATTGAATACACCACAAAGAAAAGATATTTATTGTTCCTACGGATACATTTTCATATTTTTTGTACGGATATTCACTCATTTTGAATTTGATGTCTGTAGTACATTTTTTAAAAGGTGAGACAGGTTCATGGTTACCACTGTCACATCACCTTTCCTTTGAACAAAACTCAATAAGCATTTGGGAACTGACGACACTAATTGTTAAGCTTTGTAGGTGGATTTCTTTCACATTACACACAATTCTTCTCTCACATTCACTTCAGTTGTTCAACAATACGGGGTCTCCATTGTTGTATTTTGTGCTTCATATTGTGCCACACAGTTTCAATGGGAGACTGATCCGAACTGCAGGCAGGCCAGTCCAGTAGCTGCACTCTTTTACTACAAAGCTACGCTGTTGTGATAGGTGCAGAATGTGTCTTGGTTTTTATTTTCTTGCTGAAATAAGCAGGCACATCCCTGAAAAAGACAAAGTGGCTTGGATGGCACCATATGTTGCTCCTAAACCTGTATGTACCTTTCAGTGTTAATATTGCCTTCACAGCACCCCATACCATCACAGATGCTGGCTTTTGAACTTTGCACAGGAAACAATCTGGATGGTGTTTTTCCTCTTTTGCTCAAAAGACACCACGTCCATGATTTCCAAAAACAATTTGAAATGTGGACTCATCAGACCACAGCAGACTTTTCCACTTTGCGTCTGTCCATCTTAGATGAGCTCAGGCCACGAGAAGCCAGTGGCGGTGGTGGTGGCGGCATTTCTGTCTTTTGTTGATAGGTGCACTTGTAAATGTAGTGACAGACTGTGTCAACTGACAATGGCTTTCTGAAAGGTTCCTGAGCCCACGTGCTAATATCCTTTACACAATGATGTTGGTTTTTAATGCAGTGCCGCCTGAAGGGTCAAAGGTCACTGACATTCAATGTTGATTATTATTATTTTTTTTTAAGTTATTTTTTTGGCCTTTGTGCCTTTATTGATAGAGGAGGACAGTGGATAGTGTCAGAAAGGGGAGAGAAAGTGGGGAGTGACATGCGGGAAATTGGCCACAGGTCGGATTCGAACCCGGGCCGCCCGCTCGAGGGCAAGCCTCATGGTGCGCAGCCATATCCACAAGGCCATCCGCGCCCCAATCAATGTTGATTTTCAGCCTATTGGCTTACGTGCAGAGATTTCTCCAGATTCTCTGGATCTTTTGATGATATCATGGAATGTAGATGATGAAATCCATCAATTCCTGGAGATGTATGTTAAGGAACATTGTTCTTAAACTGTTGTTGAATTTGCACTTGCAGTTTTTGACAAAGCGGTGAACCTGACCCTATCCCTGCTTGTGAAGAATTGAGGCTTTCTGGGACACTCAGTCATGACACTCAGCTGTTTCCAATGAACCTGTTCACCTGTACAATGATGCAAACAGGTGTTCTTTGAGCATTCATCAACTTTCCCAGTCTTTTGTTAGCTCTGCCCCAGTTTTTTTAGGAACGTGTTGCAGGCATTTAACTCAAAATTAGTGAATATTTGCAAAAAACAAGAAAGTTAATCCGTTTGAACAATTATCTTACCAAATACAGGTCAATCTGGATTTGTAAATCATAGTATTCCGTTTTTATTCATGTTGTACACAGCGTCCCAGCCTCATCGATATTGGGTTTGTAGCTCTTATGTATGATTTTTTAAGTTGTATGTCCCATGGTTATTGTGTATCATCCCTGTTTTATTTCTAAAGCACCTCCTGCTGATAGAGCATGAAGAGTATTACACACAACTTAAAAAGCACTAAGAAAAGATATTTGTGTAACATAAAGGAATGAATAACAGGCACATAACACAAGCTAAGCCACATTACCTAAACTAATCTTTTCAGCTCTTTCTTCAATGCAAAGGCGTGAGACTGGTGACAGTGCTTGACTAAATTTCAAAAAGGAGCTTACAGAAAGTGTAACTGCTCTTTTCAAAGGGAGCTGGAGTTTGAAACAGACTAAAGATGGCACTTACTGTCTTGTTTAAAGCCAACAACTGAATGTGTTCCCCCTCCTGAAAGATCATTAAATACACCTGTGAAGAAAAACTGGTCTTCAATCTGAATTTGAAACTGTCTCTTCATTTTTAATCCCAGTTACAGATCAGTGAACCAGTATCACAGGCTCTGATCACTGCTTAGATTTATCCCATTAGCTGGATCTCTTTCTCGCTGTCTGTCAATGCGTCTTCATTCATCTCACATCTTCTCATTCTTTCACCTACCATCTAATTATCCCATCCTCTGTTTGTGATTGCTGTCTCGTTTCAGGCACAGCAGCGAGCCGAAGTGATCGCTTTCTTCTGGTGTGGGCAGGAGTGGGATACATGACTTCTTTTGTCTGCTTGCGAAGATAAATGGGGGGATGGTGAAGTCTTTCTATACAATACCTGAGTGGATTAAGAAAGTCCAGCCAGGCGATCTCATTCTCTAACACACACACTCTCTCACACAAAGCTTGTTATTAATCCCTGTTCTCTGTTGATACAAGTCATTAACATCCAGTGAGGAGTCGGCCTCTCAGTCAACTTTAATTAATCCCAGGCTGCTTCTCTTCTTGCCCTTCTTTCACTGATACTCTCATTCTCACTCCTACAACACCACCTCATCCACTCTTTCTATTCCTGTACTTTTAATTCTGCCATTTCATGTGCCTCTTATCAACCTCTAGACAGGTGGTAATCATTTTAGAAGCAAAGGGTTGAATAAAAAAGCTTATATGTCAGTCAGACACAAAGAAATTAATAAGCAGGCTGCAGATGAACTTACTTGGTCATTGTTAGATCGATTATATTTACTGCTGTAAGTACAGCCTTGATGCACGCATGGAAATAGACACTTTGAGATAGGTGGACTTGGCTGAACATCTTCTTCATAACATTATAACATTATTTACGGTTCTGTAGGTTTTGTAGGACTTGACCCAGAGCACACAACTTTACAGAGTCCAAGTCGCAAAGTTACATTTTGGGAAAGTTATGTTGCCTGTTTTGTCATGGCCTTTTTTTCCTGTAGTCTAGTTTTGGTTTCCCTTTTCCTTCTGAAGGTGGCACTCGGTGTATTAACTCTTTTTGTGATTCATGTCTTGTGTTATACTCAGTCTTTATTTATTTATTCTTCAAAATGTTTTTTAAAGTCATCTTTTTCTATATACTGTTTGAGATTTTATTTATTAGTCATTATTTATTTCCTGTTTTATTCTAGAGGTTTTGCTCCCTGTATGTCTTGTTTAGTTTTACCTTCTGTCCTCGTGTTTTTCATGTAATAGCATAAGAAATATGGTAGCTAGCTGTATTGAACCGATATGCTATTTAGTTTTACTATGCATACATAAAAAAAACATGCATGTATGGTAAAATAAGTATGATATGTTGCACAAAGTCACAAACGCATGAATGTTACTTCCACAGTCTGGAGGACCACTGTTCCTCTGATGGCACCAGAGCCATGTCTGATTTTAATGCGGTGATTGCCACTACAGAGTAATGCCTGGTTTTGATGCAGTGTCACTGAGGGCCCAAAGGTACGGTGGCCAACAAGGGTCAAACAGACGGTAATGGGCCAGTACATCTCAGTTTGAGGAAATTGCATCAAGTACAGAAACGTTGCAAAATCACAAACTCTAAGTAAGTTATTAAAAGATGAATGTTGTGCAAATGAAAAAACGTGCTGCATAAGAAGACAAACGCACCACCATCAAACAATCTGCAAATACAGAAACGATCTGTAAACCAATGAATGATCTGTAAATAGAAAAACGATCCGCAAATGAAAATGTTGCATTACTGGTCACTACAAACATAAGTGCTCCCAACCTGCAGGGAGCGCATTCAGCGTAACAGCTTAATGGAGAGACACACGGGATGGAGGAAGAGAGAGAGAACAGTTGATGTGTCTCTCCATTTAGCTGTTACGCTAAACGCGCCCGTGCAGGTTTGGAGCACTTATGTTTGTAGTGACCGGTAATGCAACATTTTTCGTTTGCAGGTAATTTTTCTATTTACAGACCGTTTCTGTATTTGCAGATCGTTTCTGTATTTGCAGGTTGACCCTTGTTGGCCACCGTACAATGGTCCCGTCCACAGGGTGTTGTTTTTCCAATCATGTGTTGTTTATTTGTTTTCACAAAGCAAAATTAAAGTATCGTTCTTACATGTGACATGTCACTTTTGCGCAATTGATGATTAAGTACAGGGGTTAACATTTTTGCCAAACATGAAAAGCTGTTTCCTTTCATCACTTTTCAACTTTCTGGTATTGTATAACCCCTCCCCCCTCTTAAAAAACTGCTGTTATCTAATTATGACATCATAAAATCACTAACCCTCTCCGTTAACTCAACTCCTTCTCCCACTCAGCGTCTTGGGGGGCCTGAGGCGTTTCCCAGCTGTCCTTGGGTGAGAGGCAGGATACAGCCTGGAGCCACCCTGGATGTTTCTTGTTTTCTAGCTCTGGGTTGTTACCCAATATGTGACAGATGTGGTAAGTTGTGATGATTTGGAAACACAGATGTGACAGCAGACATGTTAGCTGTCCTCGGGGAACTACTCTGTCCAGTGGGACTGCATTCACATTTTCCACAAAGCCCACAGAGGTTTGGTTTTACCAACATGACCTGAGACGCTGCATGCACAACATGCAACTGTGGCACGGAAACATTTAAGACACATTTGATCTTCCATGTATGAAAGTGATATGTAGGCTCCATTTTCTTTTATTCTATCTAATATCTCAACTCAAATGAAAAGTCTAAGTCATCACCCTTGAGCTCACAAATCAGTGCATGCATCAAACAAATAAATCTCATCTCTTGACAGCCTTTTATTCAACTGTTAAAAGAAGATTTTGCCATATAACTGTCAAAGGCCAATCATCTCATCTGCTGGAAATTTACAGAATTTTTATTCATCACTCAAACTTTAAGAACAAGGATCCAGGTGGTGACTTTTTTATTTTTTGGCCAGACAGTGTATAAGTACACTGTATGAGATACACAGAGCCTCTTTTCTACAAAGTGAGTTCCAGGCACACTTCAGTCTCAACAGAGGAGATCCATCTTTTTGGAAATCAAACAAGAAAACAATCAGGTAATTTCAAACTAAAAAAGCAATAGACTTATGTCTGCCCTCTCATTTGCTTGTTCAGTTGTAAATACTGTGCTCATTGGTTATTACTTTGGACAAATTGTTACCAGCTACAAAACAGAAACCATGTTGACCACAGCAGGACTTTTAGCTGATTACTTTTTCAGATGGTAACAACATGACACAGCAGAGCAGATCTTTTTAAAATGAAACACACTTTAACCAAAATTAAACTTTGTAGTTCAGTATCATAAACAGTGATGATAAGAGCACAGAGGTTATGGTTAGTTTCCAAATCAGCAATGATTCAACCACAGAGAGGCACTGTAACCTGTTGTTTGTATGTTGTTCTCTCTGTACTGTACCCAGCAGCTCGTGGCTGTTCTCCACTGTGCAATGTTCCAAATACGGGTCCTGTGTGCCATGGCAAGTGCGCCCTCGAATGGAATAAACCTGTGGCAAGGCACTCCCTGTGTGACTTGGGCTAGGCCGCCCTATGAGGTCAGCCATCGAGCATCTAAGCAGGGTTTCATGTCCAGCCTGCGGCATTTTTTCTGCATAACACCCCTCACTCTTATTCTGTTTCCTGCTCGATCCACTGTCCTGTCCCTCTGAAAAAGACACAAAAAGCCAGAAAAACTAAAATTTGTAACTGCTTTGGAAGTGTTTTGGTTTGGTTGGTTAAAACAGTAAAATGGATGTGTGAGATGATCCACTCTCAGTATTCTGAGTCTTTTAAAGGATAGGACGAACTTTCAGGGCCCCATCCATGTATATATGCTTTTATGTGGTGAACCCACTGTTTATTGATGGTGTTCTGAAAGCCACACTGACCTTTCTTTGATCTAATTCAAGTTACCTAGACACCGAGGGAAAGGTTGGTCTCTTCATCATTGAAGCTGTTTCTATCCAACTGAGTCATCTTATATATCTTTTGAGTCCATGATTTGGACGATGGTAGTCTTTCCTTGTGTTGATTCAGACATTTTGAAGGTTTTTTTTCCTGCTGTTGATAAGAGTGCTTCAATAACGTGTGTCACGCAGCGAAGCTTTAAGATGAAACTTGATGCTTCTTCTTAGGCAGATTGTTCCATTAACTTGACTGAGACTGGGAGCAAAACAGCATCATTAAATTAGTTCATTAGCCTCACACTGTGCTCTCGTCACCAACAAATAATTAGAGCGGAGCTCAGCTGCATACGAACTGAATGAAAAAAAGTGAATGAAACAAAGTTGGTTCTATGTGTGTGTTTGTAAAATTTAAGTCTGTGCACATACTACAGAGTCTTGAACTGTTTCTGTGGATATTTCCAACTTAAATGTTCAATATTTAGTCTGATGTGGTTCATAAGGTTTGAAGCAATACGTCTTTAAGAGTGCTGCTCTGATCTAACACTTTACTGTATTTACTGTTTGGTTGGATGGTATCAGTCATTGAAGTCTTGTTATTTTGTTTTCAGGTCAACCCTGATGTAATTTGTTACTGTAATTTTTGGATCATCTCTTGGGAAGTCCTAATCAAGGCTATGCATTGTTACACTTAAACTTAGTAAAAACCAACCAAACAAACTTAAACCAATAGATTTCAACTTGAAAAGTGTCTTTGTTAGTCTATAGTAAAGATAGTTGACTAAACTTTAAGTGCAAAATATTTAACACAATACAGAATTGCACCAACTCACAATCTGCCACTTGATACCAGTGTATGGTGAAATTCTGCCCACTGGTTCATAGCTTGGTCTGCTGGGACTACGGTAGAAATATTCAATTTCTTACTTGACCCTAAAAACTGAATAATGACCATCAAAGAAGGAAAAAAATGGCACCCTGCCAATCATATGAGAGAGGGTTAATTTTTGTCAAGTTAAAGGGGATTCAAAAAAAGGAAGATGTAATTCCTTAAGGAGCCTGATGTGACATTTTCAATTAAACATGCAGATTAGTGGATGAGCAGATGATGACCAAACACTTTCACTCAGTCATGCTGAAAGGCACAACAACAACAACAACAACAACAACAACAGCAGCAGTGGACTGCCTTGTTGTGCTTGTCCTGCTGAATCTACTGACTGCCTTCACACAAAATGTGCATCTATTGCACCATTTCTGCAACCAGTGAAGAAGCTTTCGATATGTACACTAGATGACCAGCTCACATCTATTTTGGTTGCTAAACTGTTGTCATGTATACAGCTCCTACAGTTACATCACCAGCTACAGGCCTGGCATGCATCCGACAGTGTGTTCAGTCACTTAGAGTTTCCATGTAAATGCAGATTTTTTCAGTTGTAAAAGGGGCCCAATTCATGTTTATCAGACAACTGATTTTTTTACTTTTTATTTTTTTCTCAGTGGCCCCTTAGATAGTGAGTTTGAGACCCCTTCTATTGATAGTTAGTTAACACAGGTCAGTGTTTGAAACCCAAGTTTAACTTATAAAGATGATTTTATAATTAAAGACCACAAGGCGTTAGATTTAAAATCCTGATTCATCTCACATGTTCAATATCATCCACCATTATATCAACTGCTTCCCCCTTAGGGTTCATTAGGGCTGCAGCCTGTCGTAGCTTTCTCAGTGTGCAAAGGGTGTTACACCTGAACAAGTGACCTATAAACCTGATGAAAGTGTTTTGGGAAGAAGTCAGAGAAATCCCACACGTACACAAACTCTACATAAAAAGGCTCCTACCCCTCTGGGGAGCTGACTCTCTCCCAATTCAAACAGTTCAAACACATTTTTTTCTTATCCATGTCATTAGAAAGCTGAATTTTATATAGATTACAATACATAACCTTAAATTTCCTAACCCAATCTTAACTGTGTTGCAGCTGTAAAGATGAAATAACTGTCTGCTCCCAATTTCAAAACCCAACTCTTTTCATATTGGTTTGCTGGAGGAATTGTTTTTGTCATTGGAAGCACTTTGTTAAGAATTTTGTGCCAAGAAACAAAGTAATAATCAAGCACTTAAACATAAGTGGGAGGTTTGTCTCACATTCAAAGGCACATAAATGTAAAAGTAAACGTAAGGTATTGAGTCAACATGCAGAAAACACTCTTAAAACTTTGCAAAAACATTGTGATCACAGCCTCACACAAAGAAGAGATGGTCTTAACTCTGTTTCAGAATTTCCACCGATTTTTGCCCATCAAACTTTGCTCTTAATTTCTTACAAAAACTCTTGTTTAGATTGAAAAAGTTGGACTTTTCTCGACAAACACTGTTATCTCATGAATGCAGAATAGGCCTTTTTTTTCAATCAGAGCTGCTTTAGTACCCTAGTCGGACTATAAACTTATGGATTTGAAAAGCTTGTCTGACTCTGGCAGCTGATTGAACTTCTCCCCTGGACCCATCTTGGCTCAGCTAAGCCTGTTCAGAGAAAATTAGGAGAGTGTAAAAAAACGTGAAACACAGTAAGCCACAGTCAGCTGCCAGAGGAAATGATGGGATAATTTCTTATGGAAATGAAAAAACTGCCTTGCAAGGAAGAAAATCTGAGAAGAGCACCAAAGGGCCTACAGTAATTGAATGTCACTCACGAGGGCTGATGTGGTTGGCTACAGTTTGACTCGCAGTCTTATTGCATCATTTGATATCCATGTCTTTTACTAAGAAAAGAAGTCTGTGACTATCTGAGGAGTCATTTCTAGTGTGGATGTGACTCTATATGTCCTGTTGCCCTCTCACCAGTAGCTGCGTCATGCCAGCTGGAATGTCAGCCAGTGTTTCCCTGAGTCTGCGTCACTGTCGTGGCCTATTAACCACAGTCTACGCCAGCTCTGTCAGTGTCATTTTAACACCACAAACAATGTCGCTGTTATGCCATGCAGCAGATTAAATAACAGAGACCAAGCACAGAGGAAATGGGAAGTCTTTATTTTAGGGCCTGGGCATGAATTGACAAATGATTGTTCCTGAGGTTTGTTTTCCTTATTTTTTGACTCGAGAGCTGCACTGACAAAGCACCACACCTTAACTCTTCACTGCTCCTGTCCCATACCTGAGGGAAAACTACTGCTAAGAAGTCGAAGCAGCTTACAACTATGCAACAACAACAAGGCCCTTGCACTATATGCAGGGTGAATGTTTTCATCATTCTATATTTAAAGTAGCTGTGAGGAGTTTCTGGAAAGTTAGTGTTAAATCTAGCAATAGAGACTTCGTTTCCCCTTGGCCATTTCTCCTTGCTGTCATCATGAACCAAGACGTGTGCTTGTTTCAGTTTGTTTTTTTGTTGCATGATACAAATAAACAAGAACATGCAGCACAAGCACAGAAATAAATGAACAAACAAACACAAACACGACTCAGATGTACAGTAACAAAGGATATTTAGAAAGAAATAAGTATAAAGTAAATAGAAATTTCTTATATAACTGTCATTCTTCTAGTACAGCCTTAACAGCCTGTGTATTGAGTCCATGGTGGCAACAAAGTGAGTTTCAGGTTATGTCAGCTTTGTCCAAGTAGGTAATAAATGGGCCACAGATCACAAGCAGGTCTTCTTTTTAACTCAACTTTTCTTTGTTCAAGACAACTTTTTATTGGATAAATCTGGATGCGGAAATAGGTTTATTAACAGTTTTGTAGAGCTACAGTTTCAGGCATGACAACAAGCTAACTGTGAAGTTTGTATCGTTGTTAAATTGCTGGCTATATTTAATGCAACTCACAGCCCAGTGCTTTGAGATGAATCTGTAACGTGTGACGTTAGTGAATCTTTGTCATGTCCTACCAGTTCTCATCTACCAACTCCAACCTCACCAAGCAGAGCAAACATAACCAGGCTCTTCGCTTTATTGATAGACTCTCAGGTTGGAATAGATCATTGCAGTGGGTTGAAATGAGCAGAAAAACAAACAGATAGCTTGTGTTTAGCCTTTAGCCCCTACTCTATCACTCTCCCTTTTAACTTTATTTTGTTCTTCTTGTGTTCCTATCATACAGTCCAGCTCCAGCTTTCATCACTACTACAAAATTAATCACAGACTGTTTTCTGTAATTGTTTTTAGGAGAGGAAAACACAGATCTAAATTTAGCTAGTGTGGTGTTGTCATAGAGACTTTGACAATGTGGTCCGGATTTGATCAGGAAGCTAAGAATAAGCATTTAGGAATATCCAACTTTGACATGAAAATCTCATTTTTAAGTTGTGGATAAAGACCAGGCATATAAGTAGAGATAAATGTTTTTTTATAGATCACTTCGATCAAGAACAAAAAAAAAGAAAAAAGAAAAAAAAAAGAAAGTAGAAAAAGAAATTGAGAGCACTTCTTGCCTGTAATATCTTCATACACTTCCTTATGTGATCTACCTCAGAAAAACACAAACACCTGAAAAACAAACAAACAAAGATGTAAGAACAGCAGACAAACAGACCCTCTATGGATCATATGGAGGAGGAAAATCACTGTATGGCTTTCATGTAGGGCACTATGGTGATCTTCATGTTAATTAAGCCACACGTCATCACTGCTCCGGTGCTCCCATATGTGTATCATCAAACTGTTAACATTTTGTGACAGTCAGATCATCAGTCTTGTTATTGTGAAATGTTGAAGGTTATATGTCTTGACCTTCCCCCTACCCTTCCACCTGGCTGTGTGTTTGAAACAGCGACACAAAAATGAAAATTTCACACACTTTGTCAGTGAGGAGTGGATAAGCTGTATCTAATTGTTCAATAATTAGTGTCTGAAATTTGTATCAAACCTAAGATGTAGTTAGACTCATGAACTGTGGGGCTCTGAATATTACCCTTGTGCACACTGTCCAGCTCTGCACTGTCCTGTGCTCTAGATTTTACAGTACTTTGGGTATAATGTAAACATCTGAAATTTTATAGATGGAATAAAAGACACAAAAATAGGCACTCATTATATTAATTATAAGTTTACATATGATGATTTGACCTGGTTATGTGGATGACCGTTGGATGACCTTGCCCAACAGGTTAAATCATCATCTTTCATGAGCTGTAAACTGGAGCAGCTATATTATAAGACACTGGAACATTAGTACACCTTAGCAGAGAAAGAAAAGCCCCCATTGATCTGAGCATAACACTGATGACCTGTGGCTATATTCTATAGGTCGCCCCATGGCCCAAAGCAGCATTGAAAGCAAGCAGATAGAGATTATTTTAATGCAATCAAAGCATAATGTCACGATGCAAAGGCGAAATGTTCTGCTGAATATGCTCCTGGCAGAGCCCAAATGTGGGCTGAGCCAGCTTAATAAGAGCCCTGGGGCTGAAAATTGCTTCTTTTTTGTCAGAATAATAAGGTATTTGTTATTTCACATGGTGATGTATGCGTCCTTGTTGTGTGCATGGTAGTGAAATTAGATCAGCAGAATTTCATTACCTTACTTTTGCAGCTATTAGTATGGTTATATTAAATGTATCATTGCTGTTCTGATATAAACAGATCGGTAAGAGTTACTCACTGAAGCCATTTGCAGCAGAAGATGTTATTGTGTTCCTCAGTCCATCCAACAGCACCCACACTCACCCAGCCTATCTCTGTTTTATGTTGTTATATATGTTCGTGTATTCTTCTGCAGAACTGTTTGTTTCTTCAAACCATGTCCTGGCAGAGCAATAAAACTTCATTGATATTTTCAACCACAGAAACATGTTCCTCTTGGGTCGGCTGAATGCACAGAACCGAGAACAGGAGTTATTAGGCCGGCCGCCCTGGAGACAGGCAGACATAAACCAAAGGAACAAGGATGCGTGAAATGACTGAGCAGAGAAAATCACTGATGGAGAAGCTCACAGTGATCCTGGATGTTTTATTGTCCAACAGACACCAAGCTTATTTTATTTTAAAACATCAACATTTACTGTGTGTCCCACTGACCTCTGAGCAGGAGCTTATCTAGAATCTGGTCTTAAAATCTACAACAGCTTGTGTGAGTTGCAGTGATTGTAAGGACATCATCTTAACATCTTAACAGTTAAAAAGTAGCATGGCTGTGACTCTCAATTGAGTCAACCTCTCAATCAGAGGGTCAGGGGTTTGATGTGCCATTGGGCAAGGCACTTAACCTAGGGTGATCAAATGTCAATACTGTGCGTACTGTCGGCAAACCTGGCACCTTTGTGTTAGCTGAAAATTTTATCTTATATTCTAAATATAACTTAAAATGAGATTTTGAGGTATTATTTATATTTTCAAACAAGAGAAATGGCCTGTAGTGATGCATTATTATGGAGGCCAATTTCCACCAGTTAGAAAAAATAAAAAGGAAAACTTGGCTTGGTTGAGAATATTTTTGGCCCTTATTAAGTCAAAATTCTGAAGTAAAAAGTTGAAATTTTGAGATAAAAAGTTAGAATTGTTAGACAACGAAGTCAGAATTTAGTTTAAAAAAAAGAAAGAAGAAAAAAAGGGGGGGGGGGTTGAGTAAAGATTTTAAGATAATTAAGTCAAAATTTTGAGTTGATAAAGTCAAATTTATGAAATAGCCAAAATTTTGACAAATTTAAAAATTTTGACTTAGTATGAAAAAAAAACCTCAACAAAGCCAGTTTTCTCTTCTACAACTTTAACAGGCAGAAACCAGCTTCTGTACATATACATCATAGAATAGTTTCACATTAAAGACAAAAGGATTATTTTAAATAAATGTTTGGGCTATGAAGCTACTTTGTCATTTTTCAGTATCTATTAGAAATTTTGCAGATGGGGTCTTGTAGGGGATTCTCTTTTTGGGGTTTTAGAATATAGTCACCCTACATAACCCCAAACTGCTCCTACTGCTGGTTAGCCATGTGTAATATTTTACAATCGCTGTGCAGAGCTTTGAACTGCATTTAATTTCTTCTAAGTGAGTTATATAAATAAAAGTTGATTGACTGCCTGTTGTTTAATTTCCCAAAGTGTAATTGCTGCAAGAGGCTTCATCTCATGATTTGAATTTCAGTTCGACATAAGCTTGAAAACCCAATGCTGATCATGCATGATGTCGGCTGTTTATCAAAGAACAATAGCGTAAACAATGACAAAGGAAGAAAGTGAATGATTCTCAATAAAGCTTACTGTGCACTCCTGAGGTGTAAAGGGCAACACCGCAGGCTTCCTGCTGCTGCTACTGACCATTTGAACCTCTCAGATGTAGGTCATCATCACTCATATAGAAATTTCTCAGAGAACAATGATGTCAGTTAATTTTTTTCTGTAATATTTTATTTTTTTCCTGTTATACTTGTTCTTAAGCAAAGTCACATGAAATTTCCTTCTTCATTATGCATTCCTGCACAAGACTAAAATTATAAACTTGACCTCTTCTGGTACTGTTAATCCCATCTGCACAGGCCTTTATGTAACCTTTGGTATTTTACAGAGTTGCACTTTGCTCCAGGGTGTAGGATAAATGTCAGACTAACCGTAACTGAAGCAGTTTGTTCACATTCTGCCTGAAACATAAAATGAAGGCCATGAAATAGATGCTGATTGCTGACACTGGTGTTTCTGTTTGAGGGCAGAATCAGCTGATGGCTTTCCAAAAACTATTAAGATTTAAACCTAAAATATTGTCTTTGGAAAACGGGAACTACTGTACGTTAGATTAGTTTTTAA
This sequence comes from Thalassoma bifasciatum, assembly GCA_008086565.1. Lineage (NCBI taxonomy): Eukaryota > Metazoa > Chordata > Actinopteri > Labriformes > Labridae > Thalassoma > Thalassoma bifasciatum. The sequence continues at coordinate 49,865 of RPOG01002279.1, read as the reverse complement.
AGATAAAATGGTAATGAGATATTTAGGGCCTATATGTAGTTTTGGTGTCACTGATCTGCCCCTTGAAATGAACTTTGTGAGGCTGGGCCTCAGCAAGCAGAGCTGATTAGTGGAGAACCCACAGTGTTTTTATTCGTTTGTTGGGCTTACTAGTCACTGTTGTCAAACATTCAAAAAGCTGCATCAACAGACACATTAAAACACATAAAAGAGGCTAAGATCAGGAATTAGTTTACCTTGTGTAACTGGACCATTATTAGATGGAGCTGAGACATATTAGGCGCAGCTGCATTAAAGTAATGTTTAGGCATGCAGGACACTGATACAGACACAGAAACTTGTGCAGCTGAGCAATTGCAAATGATTGCAAATCATTGGTTAAAAATTCCTCATTAGAGCCTCATTTCTGCAGCTGGGAGATACATTTCAACTGGAAAACATCTTGGGAAAAACTCGACTCTATCTAGAGAAGTGAGAGAAAATGATCAACTTATTTAAGTGAGAACTTCTTCTGGCTTGTGTCAAACAGTATCTGTTTTCATAACTATCTATCAGTTTACAACTTATAAATGTAGTCACATGCACTCTTCTCCCGTAGCCAAATACAAAGAAGACAATGAAGCACAATAAAGATGTAAAAACAACATGTGGAAAGGAGTTCAATAAAACAAAAAGCTTCTTCACCATCTTGGGGTCTACATATTTGGCATGGTAAAATCTAGACCCATGAATGTTTGATTCCCTCATTTGTAGTTGAAATTTGAAAAAAAAAAAAAGAAAAAAGAGAAAAGAAAAAGTTTTTTAGTGGATTTTTCCAAAAACTAGGTCACCTACAATTATGCCAATTCATATCATATAAATAAATTGATCACTGGGAAATCTATTTGCATTAAGAAAAAAAAAATCAAATTTAAATTTTTAAGTTGAATGTATAGAAAAAATAAAAAATAAACAAGTGGTATTTCTTTCTGATAAAGACTTATATTCTCAAAATGCACTTAATAATTGCTCCTGTCTTTACAGGACTCTTGGTGGAAGTGAAAACAGTCAACTCATCTTTTAATGAAAATAAAGAGATGGTGCTTACCCTGCAAGACTTCAGCCGTCAGCGACCTACAAAGTACTCTAAATAAGCTCTGATTTACAGTCATCTCAGCTCAGTTTCATTCCCAGCATGCATCCCCTCCACTTGTTCAGTGAGCTGAACCACTACACTTACAGTCAGTACTACACAAGGTGTGGAGATAACAAATCTAACAGGAGGACATCCCAAAGACACAGGGCAGCTCATGAATCCACAGAGAACAGAGTCACAGTGGGGAGCTGGGAGATTCATTTACTGAGGGACACCTTGTTCTCTGCAAGGATTTATCATTTATTCCTGAGCCAGTGATGAAATTATTATAATTTGCATGTAATCCCCACGCTGGTGCTCCTCAACTTTCCACAACACAAGATGAAACACTTCAAAGTCACAGACGAATGTTTCATGTCTGAAGGACAATACTAAATGAGGCTAGCATGTAACAGAGCTCTTTGAAGAGCTTGGTCCGTATTCCTGCTTTCATTTTAGCTCATTTATTTTGAAATGATGAAATCAGCGTCTATTCCTTTGATCAACACTGCTTTTCTATCAACTCCTTCCAGCGCAAAGAGACAGTTCTCTGGTTTTCTGATTCAACAAATGTAAGAAGTATCTTCAGAGTGATTATAGTGCACACAAGCGATTCCAAGTATATCTGGTACCAAAACGTTTTTATTGGCTCAACTTTTCCAGCTTCTGCTCTTTCATTTCCACCTATAAGAGAGAAGGTCCATGTCCACATTAATCACTGACCCCGGTCTCATTTCTATTTTAGGCATATGTTCCCTCTCATATATTCAAATCCTGGTGATTCCCAAGGCTCCTACCTCAGGGGGTCTTCCTTTAAAAACAGCAGTGACGCACTCGTAACATAAAGACCCTGTGACTCATGCTTCATTGTTATTCTCACTTCCACAAAAGCACCACACAATCACAACGGAGCCTGCAGTTGGTAATTTCGAGGATTTACAAACTGAGAAGGACATTTGTGGATAGAAATAAGCCTCTAAGCAGAAAGGTGGCCTCTTTATGAACTTTGACACCAGGGGAGAGTCAGTGGTTGCTCATTAGGTTGAAGCTTGAATGAAACACTGGGTTCTTTTCGTGATGATACATTTTGTTGCTTAAATTCAATGTATAAAACACGTTTCCAACAATAGCCAGTGAATATCATAATTTGGTTTGACCTGACCTGATGGTAAAACTGCTAACAAGCATTTAATTTGCATTTCCTCTGGTCTTCTATCCTTCAACTACTGTGAGGTCTAATAGCATCCAACCTGCATCTTAGTCAGTTATCTTTTAGTTTTTTAGTCTTTTTTCTTGGTTGGTTGGCCTGGATGACACTCATTCCTCCATGGGACAGAGGTTATGGTGTTTGGCAGTGCCCTCTTCGACCTGGGACCTCTAACAGAGTATGAGCGTCCTAAAGTCACCAGCCTTGGCATCATCTGCTTTCACCTGTCTGATTTTAAGGATCCTAATCTGCCATATTTCCTCAAGCCCAAACAAAGTCTATAATGGATAACCCCCCCACCTAACTAAAAATAAATAAATGAATGAATGAATAAATAAATAAATAAAAACATAGTATTAGGGCCACATTGAGAATTATAATTTTTTTGCTTCATATTTTACTATGAGATTAAAGTCGAATTTAATCATTTTACTAAGTCGAAGTAAAGTCGTATCGGAAGTAGGTAAGGAAAAGAAAGAATGAAACAAGGATGACAGGGCTGCAGTTAGCAGGTAAGATGAAACGTTTAATCAAAATATTCTGCTCTCTGAGCATACCCAGTTTTCTGTCATTATTTTCGACTTTAATCTCATAGTAAAATAATTAATTTCGACTTTAATTTCGTAGTAAAATATGAAGTAAAAACAAGAAATTCTTAATGAAGCCCAAAATAATTCTTTATGTGGCCTTAATACTCTGTCGTAATAAATAAATGAATAAATAAACAAAACTAAAATAAATAAATGAACAAAACTAAAATGAATAAATAAATAAACAAATAAATGAATAAAATAAAATAAATAAATGAACAAAATTAAAATGAAAAATAAATGAACAAAATTAAAATCTTAGTGCTGAATACCTACAAGCAAAAAGTCCAATTCTGGTAATATACTACATATTTTTCATATTTAGTGTATTATTTCATTGTTTGGAGAATTATCCTGCTGCCCACTGCTTATTTCAACCTGCTGCTTTAACTTGTAACTACTTGCCTGCATCTGTTGAACATATGTTACCTTTCAGCTTGTCAGCCTTCTAATACTTCAATTTAGTCCCTACCAAACCCCCTACAAGGTCTGTATTACGATGATACAGGCTTTAAGCTACAGATATACTGCTTACCTTGCCTTTCTGTGACCTTGCTCTCATGCTTCATGATTTGCTCTTGATCCACAATCCCTGTAGGCCTGTCCACAGGCCTGTTTCCCTCCACCTCTCTGCCAGCTCTGCTCTCTCCCGTGCCTCTGTCCCTACGTGGAGAGGTTTACAATCTCACATGAACACACCACAACTGCTGTTCATCTTGTGCACTTCATTTCAGCCCCTTTCCCGGCACAAAACACTTCCATAATAGCACTTGATGCGTGTCTCTGTGTCCTGCACCAGCATTAATTTGTAAAGTACAAGACACTCTTTTATTTCTCCTCCCTGTTTGTGGCCTACACCTCCCACCTCTACATGCTTTCCAGTCATCTCTGAAATGAGGACAGATACTGTAGGGTGTGGAGATGCATGGGTGAGCTCCATAGAAAATGTATTAGCAGCTCTGATGCTGGCCAACCAAAACTGTGATTGCTTAAGCACTCTCTTCATGGTAAGATGTCAAATGGATGTGTCATGCTTGATGAAAATAATTTTAACTCAGTTCTCTGCCTCTCTGTGCTCAGTTATCAGATGTATATATGTGTGTGCTTGAGTCACCAAGCCATCTGCATTGGTTTTTATGCATCACCAGCAACACTGAAATCTCTGCACCCATTATAACATTAGCACTTCAAATTGTGCAGGGGGAAGCTCTGTGCCACTCCTCTAATGAACCATGGACTCTCAATTTTATGGCCTCAAACAGAGACACGCACACACGAACAGAGGAACTGCAACAATTTCACTTAGCAGAGCATCTTCCATGAAAGTGTCAAAGGGAGACTATTCAGTGTTGTGAACTCAGCGGTACATCAGCTACATGAACTCTCATTAGCGCCTTTAGAAGCAGTCTGACGTCAGATTTAATCACTGTGTTTTGTGTCCCGCAGCCTTTCTTTTGTTGCTGACACCAGTGAAGAGTGTCTGTCTTATAAGTTAATTTGTCTGTATCATTGACCCTCCACTGCCACTATGATCTAGAGTTTTGAGTTATACTGAAAAGTTTTATTATATCTGTGTTTGTCTACAGTGGAGCTGTTGTTTATTCAGATCCTAAAATACTGGGTACTTGACAGAGGCAAAAAAAAGCAGATAACTTTTCACACTAGATGCTGCTCCAACATAATACCTGATAAAGGGGAACATCCTTGAAACCTCACTCTCCATTGAGGCACTTGTTTTCTTTAATAGCTGCTACCCTGAAAAAAAAGAAAATAGATGAATGTGATTTCATGTTGGTACATTTCTCTCATCCAAACAAACCAAACTGAATCATCACATTTTAGTGTCATTTGAATGACGTAAACACTGGAAGCTGATATCTAATGTTCATATCTGAATCTGATTAATTCACCTTTTCTTTAACATAACATGTTTACACTTTGTCTGGTCTACATCATTAGAGACACGTTTGTTCAACATTTAACCTTAATATATAAATTTGTTTTGGTTTAATCTGTTACATAATCTTCAGACAATCCTCAAACTTCAAAATAAGTTATTCAACAATCCATTATAAAGCATACCAAAAAACCACTGTTGCTAGGAAATACAATACAACACAACTACACATTGTTGTAATTTAGCAGATGCAAATTCTCTAATCTACTATCACTCAGGTGCAATCTTTGACAGTAGTTAGCTTTGGTTCTTAATTAGCATAACTCTACGGGGCAGAAGTTGTTACACAGTCTGTCTGAGTGACGCTGACCAATCAGGAGGCTTCTTGCATCTTTCAGAGGAAGCCCCGCCCATGAGAACCATGAAGGAACGTGAACGCAAATCCTGGAAACGCAAATCTGTGGTTTGGGAGATGAAAAATTAGATCTAAATAAAAAAAAATGGATTTAGCAAGAAAAAAATTAAATCATCAGTATAACACATTTATTCATTGGTATCGTTTGGATTTTTGAAATCACAATTTTGTTTGCAAAAACATTTTTGTTCTCAAATACATTTTTTTTATCGCATAATATTGACACAAATTTCTCTCCATGTAACTCCACCACAAACTTACTTCAGGGGAATAATTGTTCAACATTCCCACTCTGTTAGTGCAACACAGTATTTACTTTAAACAACCATCATTTAATAACCATCTCAGTCAAACAGAAAGGCACATTTGTTGAGAGTATTCTGGCTTTGTTTTTTCAACACTGAACTACAATAACTCATGACAAAACTGAGTAACTTCATGACTTCATGAATTCCATATTCCCACAACAAGGAATATAAGATGAAGTGAGTCCTTTTGCTTTAAAGAAATTTTAACGTCAATGTGGTTTTTCCACATTAAAAATGACCAAAATCTCCTTATGATGGTTGTATGCTATTACATATGCAGCATAATGACATAATGCTGACTTAGCAGATATTTAATTATTTTTATGGGTATTTAATAGCCAACTCAACAAAAACAACTTTAACCTCCAATATATGCCAAATATTCTGATAATTTTGGCCACCACTGCATATTTGCATTGTCAAATGATCCATCTCTGATTTTTCTTCTTTAGTTTAATTAGCTGTAGAAGTGGTACTGCTCTCCTGCCTCATTGTAGTATGAAATAAGAGCAAGATAGCATGTGTTGAAAACATGTTCATCCAGATCATAATAGCACTAATGGTCAAGGTACAGTATGCTCCTGAATGAGACTAAAATTAGCTCCTGATAATAATAGTTAGCTTATTAAGCCACATGTGGCATGGTCATACCTCCATTTATCTCTGTCCTTCAAATTGCTTTTTGAGAGTTAGGTGTGATTTATACCTATAGAGCACAGTTTGACTCAGACATGTGGCGCTGTTTCTTCAAAAGAGGAGAAAAGGTTCATAGCAGAGGAGGAGAACATAGCCTTGGAAGTACAGTTCATGCATTTATGATGTTTTATTTCTATCAAAATGTCACTGAAGAGTTGATTTTCTGAGGTTTGAATTTCAGTTTAGATTAAAAAAATTAGTCATCCTTAATCCAGTGTCTACAAAAGGTTTTTATCTTGAGGAAGGCCGTTAACGGAGGAGGGACAAGACAGTTTAAAAGAAAGTTAAATTTTCATCCTTGTGGATAAAAGAAAAAAAAGATTCTTGATTTCAGAACATGGCAGTTTACCCAAAGGAATTTTTAGAAGAGTAAACAGACTTTTCTTATTTTAATAATTTAGGGATATATAACAACCTTGAACAGCAAATAGTATTTCTATGTCTCTGTTCTCTTAATTTTTTTCACCTGTTTAGCGGCTTGCTAATGCAAATATCCAATCACCTAATCACATGGAAGCAATTAAATGCATCTATTCATGTAGAAAATTTAAAGACCAGCTGCTAAAGTTGAAACTGAGCATCGGTGAAGATGTAAATGGATTTGAGAGACTTGGAGACTTTGTGGCGTTCTAGCTAAGCCCTTACTACAGGAAATCAGCAGCATTGCACTGCCAGAAGAACCAGAGGAAGATTATCTAACTGAGGTCAGGTGAAGACTACACACTGGTAAATGTGTTGGAAGAGTGAATGTTGCTTTACAGACTTGAACATGGATGACATATAACTCTGAAAACGCCGACTGATCAGCTGAGTGAATGGAATTGATAACTGCAATTTTCTGACTTCTTATCGACTGAACTCAACCAAAAAAAGCTTCCTTTTCAAAACTAATCTTGGCTAAATTACAGGAAAATAAAAATAGTCATTATCTAAGGGCATAGACCACATTTAAAGTAGCCGAAATTAACACTGCAAGGCATAAACCACTGACCTTGTGGATGACATCATCTCATGGTAACAAATCAACATCCTGGTTGATCGTCTCTTCCTGCTTGTGTCAACATTTTCTTCATTTAGGCCACAGGTCTTCATAGCAAGTCCTCTGACTTGAGCTAACATTTATACCTGGGTTGATACCAAGCAGCCGAGCTCTCCAAAGTGTCTCAGTCAGAAATAATGCTGCGCCAGCAATGACTTGCAGAGCATCTCCGACTGAAAGCTGTTGAAGGAGCACCTGGCACTTTCATTACAGGTGAAGAAACACTCTTTGTGGTCACAAGCCCTGAGGATAATTGTTACAGCTGAGCACTCAACCAGCACACTATTCTACAAGCTGATAAAATGGACTGTAGAAAACTTGAGAAAATATAATTCTGCTTTGACAAAGACTAAGATAATTGGACACCATTTGGATTTTCTTTGGTGACTCAGACTAGAACACCGAAGACCCCAGATTTAACTTTGGCTTCAGGTTTCGTGGCTCGACTACATCATTGTTCCTGGGTACAGATAAGTGAGTTGTGGTAGCCTCTGAAGCGTCCATTACTCCCTGTGCTCTGATAACACTGCAGAGATATTCATAAGCCTCTGCTTTGGCCTTATTTCATTCTGCCTGAAGCCATGAGACTCACACAGACTCTCTAAACAAGCACACAGCTGATGCAGAAAGCCTTGAAAGCACATTTTTAAATGCAGCAGATGGTACACAGTGATGCAACAGCAGTTAAGCTATAAGGAGGCTTAGTCCAAAATGAATTTATAACTTGATATCCTCACTGATGATCTTACTCCAAGTCCTGCATACCCAGTTCGTCACTTCTGTCTGTACAAGAAAAGAAAAAACCCAAACATCCTTCCAGCTGTGTAATAGCTCAGACTTCACATCAGCAGAAATCAGAAGCAGCAAATTATTTCACCTTTGATAACTGGAACTTGGATGGTAATGGTAACTTTAGTTGCAAGAAAATACAATAAACTTTGTTGTCCTCTTGTTGGAATTTCTCATGGACTCAGTGTGGACATTGTACTGCCTTCATAGATAGACTAAGTAATAAAGAGCACATTAATGACCTTGTTTAGAAATTAGGTGTCCTGACATGTCCGTGTGCTTAATTTTATAGCTTACATAGTAAACAAATCAACATATGTAGTATTTATATGTGAATATGTAAATACAAATACACCAAAGTGCTCCAGATGAGCAATAAAAACATAACCAGAAGCAGCCAAGCAATGAAATAAATCTAGAAGCACACATAAAAACAAACACACTTTTATATTTGACGTAACAGGAGTGATAGAAAACCATTGATTTAATTTTCACTCACACACCCCACACTGGAAAGTCATGTATTGTTAATTAAAAACAATTCAATTGACCTCATTATGGCGTTTGTTTTTTTTTTTTTGTGGTTTTTTTTTGCTATAACACACAAATGTTCTTATCTTTACTGGCATAATGACCGAATTGAACAAAGGGTTCCTTCTCGCTTTCCCTCTTTAGTCAGTTAGCAACAAAAAGATTGATATTTATTTGCTGGAACCATGAGGAGCTGCTTTAAAGATAATCTAAAGGTCTTCCTCTGACACTAGAGATACACACTGGGAGCAAAATGGAGTTCCTGCTGAGACACACACACACACACACACACACACACACACACACACACACACACACCTCACACACACACACACTATAATCCCAGTAGAAGTGAGGTGGGAGCAGTTAAATGGATGTCATGTGGAGTTATTGGCAGAGTAACCTTTCCTCCTGTTATCCAGCTCAAACCTGTCATCAGAGCAAGTGTTTAAAATGTCATGTTGATCATTTTCAATTGTGTGTTTTTTGAGGCAATTATTCCCCAGGGAAACTTTGGAGATAAGTAAAATCAACTCACACACCTCTTATACTTAATAATCTTTCAGACTAGCATAACCTCCTTACTTTCAGTTAAACAATATGAAATAGAACAAATAACACAGATATCAGAGATCACCAGAAAGGCAGGTCAACAGTTTTATTATCATGCACACAGACTCACAGATACAAACTCATGCTCACACAAACAGAGTTTTTGACTCAAAGAGGAGGTTGAAAGGACAACAGAGAGAAACAAAAACCATGACAAGGACCTAGGACCCTATCTAGGACACTATGCCCCATTCACAGAGATTAACATTTAATGTTGCCAATTAAATAGTCTCATTTAAGGGCTCTTCGAGGACTATGCGTTGTCATTGATTGCAGTGACACCTTTGGCGGAAACAGTCATGTTATTCTGGCATTATGGCACTTACAGGAAGTGTACTACACAACCTCTGCATTTACTTTAACAGTGCCCAAAATCTTACATGGTAGTGTTTTCCCAAATCAAACACTGCTGCTTTGCACTTATCCAAATTTATCATCATATTTCACAGCCATTCACAGGTGTTTCTCTGTTATTCCTTGATTACAATTACTGACCATAATTATAATCTGTTCCCATTCCTTTATCTATTAAATATGAGTGTGAGACATGTCCAGTGTTCCACATTATCTTTTTTAACCTCACCAAGAAGAGCAAATGTAACCTGGCTCTTCATTTTATTGATAGACTCTCAGGTTTAAACAGATCACTGCAGTGTAACTGCTGCATGTGAGTTGGAATGAACATTATCACAAACGGCTTAGCCTGTGTTTTAGTTTGTTTTCTATTACTCCCTTGTTTAGCTTTCTTCCACTCTGACGTAATTTTTCTGTCAGACAGTAAAAATCCAGCATCCACAATCACTACAGAATAAATCCAAGAAAATGCCAGTAAGAAACAAAAATTTGGATCTAGCATCCAGACTAAACGCAGCAGTATGTAATTAAAGTTTGAAGCTAGAAGAACAGCTTCTACTGTTACCTCGCCTACTTTGTCTCCAGTCTATAGAGATAGCGCTCTTCTCTTACTCTTTCTGGTTTAACAGAGATAAAGTGTACCGTTTCATTTCATTAGCAAAGTCAAACAGTTTGGCGTTGTGCTATCTGCTCTTGAACATCTGGACCTAAGGTTCAGAGTCTCTGCAGAAGGACCAAGCAATAATCATTAAAGCTGCCTGCCCAGGTTATTAATCAGGCGCCTTAGATATCTAACTTCCTCAGAGCTGAAGAAACCATCTCTTTGTTCATTACACCCAAGCAGCAACGCTTTGTTCTCTTCAATGTGTCAGTGTAGAAGAAGTAAGAGAAGGAAGGGAACGATTAGAGGGAGCTGGGAAATGTGATAACTTCCACTAAAGTGCTGGGTCTTGCAGCATAAGAGAGGTGGCTGACTGTGATGCATTACTCCAACACAAAGACACCATTCAATACCAGGGGGCAGGGAAATTGATCTGCAGCTACCTTGTGGGAGCCATTGTTAGAGACTTCCTTGTATTATATGACAGAGAACACAGCAAGAGATGAGATGGGGATTGGAAAGGAAGGCAGAGGAGGTGGCTTTATAAGAACATGGGGGAGGAGGAAATCGAAAATGGTGAAGAAGGAGGGAAAGTGATGGGGATAGAGATATGTTGAGGCTCTCTTGACATTTAGGGATCATCATTTTTCAAACTCATCAAACCTTGAATGTTTTATCCAAGCTTTATTTATCTTATTTTTAAGCCTTTATTGTGACTTTCTTTCACACATGGTTAATGAATACTGCTCTAATGATCTGAAACGAGAGAAGCATCAACACAAAGTCATGAATGAAGACACTTATCAGTAATGTGCAGTAAGCTGTGTAATACACTGACTCCCAGTTTAGTGTTGCATGAGTCAGAGTGCACATTTTATGATCAAATCTCCTTACCGTGCTTGTATTGTTTGATCTTGGTGCCACTTTTGATGTGATCGATCATCACATACCCCTTCAGAGATTAAAAAAAAGAAACAACTTGGCATTGACTCACTTCAGCTTGCTTTGAATCATACCTGTCAGATTGATTCCAACACCAGGGTTAGTTATGGAGATCCTCAAAGTTTGGTGCTTGGACCACTTATTTTCCTTTCATATTTACTGACTCTGGGTAGTATCATGAAGAAACACTCTTTGAACTTACACTTTTATGATGATGACACTTAGTTGTATCTACCAGTGGAGTGTGCTGCAAAGCTGTAAACACCTAGAGGAGCAGAATTTTCAGTTTTTTTCTAATGAGATACCACCACTGTTATGGATCTAGGAGCTCTTTCAGATCAGGGCTTGTCTTTTGACCCTTACATACAAGAAATGTCAGGGACAGCCTGTTTTCACCCTTGCAATATCAGACAAACAAGACACACCCCTATTCAGTCCATAGACAAGTCCATACCTTTTTTTTTACCTTTATGTTGGATGAAATGAAATTTCTTGTGTTGCTTTGAGCAATGTTCCACCAGTACATGATTGTTATAATGGTTTCCATTGTTTTCAGCCATAAGAAGAGCTTGCTTGTAGCACTTCCTGGTATGGATTTGTGCCAGTATGACGCCATGTATCTGACAAGGATGCTGAACAGCCAGGGAGCTCATGATCCACATCTGTGCTGATAGACTGACTTTGGGCAATGCAGCAGACTTAGTTTTGTCTTGCTCTGTGGACAGTGGCAGAAGACTTGATCACCTGGTCACCATAGGTATTAGATAACTGCTAGGGCTATGTTTCATTTTGATTGGGCATCTGTACTCTTCATTTTCTAACCATTTATTTGTGATTTATCAATCAACTTTCCTTTGTCATCTTTTCAGTGCATGATGTTTGTTGCATGAGCAGAGCTGAATGTAATGCCGTGCTCGGAGTCCTCTCTTGTCAGCTGAGCTTGCACACTGCCATTACCATTTGGGTGGCCCATTTAAGCTGTCAAACTCATTAGCTCTGTTGTAAATGTTTAAACATCTCTCCACTCTAACATGCACCTGTTCCCTGTGGCTCAATCAATCCATTGATTTCTCTCAGCTTTCAGTTCTGGTGGAAGGAGAAGAAAGACTGCAAATGATATGTATGTGAAGTCTCAATTCACAAATCTTGGGCACAAATGTGGATTTAAGAATTCAGACATCTTTTTTAAAGGGCAAAGGTAAAATCTTCATGAAGTTTGTTTGACCAACACTCAAAAACTGATGTTTATTAACAGTGATTTGAATCCAAGAATAAAAAGACACTTTTTATCACTGTTTTATCCCTCTTTGTAGGTGTCAAAGCGCAGATATTGTTTGGTGCATTGGAACAGAATGTATATACATTACATAACTTACAGTATGAGATACTGAAACACTGGTTTTTACACAGACTCACTCCTATTTTCATCTCCACCTCTCCATCTCAGTAACACACTCACTTTAGGTAGATCGTGTGGTGTGAGCAGTTTCTCCTTTGTACTTGTATAGGCTTTGTCACTCTGCTCTCTCTCTCTCTCTCTCTCTCTCCTTCTTTCTCTCTCTCTCTCTCTGTTCATGTGTGTGTGCATGTGTGCGTGTGTAGACAGCACAAGTCTAAATGTTCTTGTTATTTTGGTCTTTCCAGAGGCAGTACTTCGCTCCACTCTCACAGCGCCCAACACTGTTGTATACGGCGATGAATCAAATATCCCGGGAGCCAAATAACCTAGACCCCCTACATCCCTATGAGTATACTAACACAGAGTAATCAACAGCCACATTTTGGTATCTCTCTTTTCCAGGCTCATCCTCGACAGATGTCTGTCAAAGCTGAGCTCATCTGTGTCTTTTCCTCATTAGTTATTTTGAAAACCCAATACGTTGCTCTGCTTTAACTTCCAGTGACTGTGAAATCTTTGAAAGCAACAAGCACAACAATAACGTCTCTTTATGAATGAATAGTTAAAAAAAATTGGAAAATCAGTCTATGTGTGTATATACATGCCCAAGTTTTTCTCTCTTGCTTTAGAGTCCTTATGCTCCAGTCTGAGCACAATTCTGAGTCTCAGAGTCCAGGTCAAGTCATGAGTCTGTAAATCAGGAACTGAGTGCTTGACTCATGTACAAACACACGGCAAAGTATTCACATAAACCTACAAAAAAAGGCTAATAATATGAAGTATTATAGTTTTTGATGGGCTGAATCTCACGTGGGCCCTTTACTTTGATGGATGTCTAAATTGCTGAAATGGTCACAGGGTAGTCTATTTTCACCAGTCCATGCAGCAAGACTGTTTTATGCTCCTTCCTATATTCATTAATTCTTCATTCATCATTCATTCACGTCACTCCTTTTCCCTATCTCTGGCCCTCTCTGTCCCTTCTGGTTTTGATGAGCAGCTAATTATGGAATTGAACTCTTTAGTCTTAACCAACCAGGTCCAGCCTCAACCTCTTTTAAAAAGTAACACCACTGCTGCTGACAGGATTTTGAGCCTGTTCTCCACTGTCCACTCTCAGTTGGTTCCATTGAATGCTTCACAGCATTTCACCCTAAAAAGCAAAGAAAAAAAATCAGTGTTCACACAGAAATACTGAGGGACCTAAAATGCTGTAGAACACAAGTCAGGACTGTAGATGGCAATGTAACTACAGGAGCTGTATACGCAACAATGGTTTAGAGACTGAAGAAGAGGTGAGCTGATCATCTGGAGTTTATATTAAAAACTTCTCCTCTAATTGTAGAAATAGTGCAATAATTGCACTTTTTGTTGAAAGGCAGTCAGTAGATTCAGCAGCACAAGGATGAAACAGTAGATCGCCATTGTTGTTGTTGTTCGGTTTACTTATGGCACAGTGGAGGTTTAATGTACACGCACACAGCTGAGCGTGACGTCAGTTTCCATAGCAACAGCTGAAACAACGTCTCAGAAAAATCCCAGCCCTGGACCATTTTCAAGAGTTTGCATTTTAGGTTGGCTTAAACTTTGTTTCCGTGTAAAATGAAGGCTGAAACGTTACAATACTTTTGCATTTCACCCCGAAACCGTTGTTGTGTAAACGACCCCTTATTGACCCCAGTTCAACCTGCATCCTTCCACCACAGAGTCCAGACTTTACCCTGGATACCCTGTCCTGCTCTTGGCATCACTACACCCTCTGCAGTCTAGAGGGAGTCTTGCCCAAGAATCTTAACATTTTTCATTTTCCCCAAAGCCTGTCAAGAAAAAAAAAAGAAAAAAATAAGGAATATATACATTTGCAGGAAAATTCAATGAACAACATTCAGGTACAGGACTTTCGTCAAGCACAGTTGGCAAGTGTTGAAATAAAAATCACACAAGACATGATCCTCAGGGAAGCATGAAAGCTTTGTTCATGATTTAGTCCCATAGGATTCAGTGTGAGGAGGGTGTGAATCCAAAATGTGTCTTGTGGTATAAGCAGTTTGTTGTGATCTCCCCATCCAAAGAGGAGGAGCGACTTTTTCAATTCCACTGAACCATCGGGCTGAGATATCATGGTGTGTATCAATGAAATATGCAGTGAGTAAACAACTATCCTCAGGTTTATCCCTAATTAGATCAAATTGATGGCGAAGCTCCTATCACTCAGTAGTTGACTAAGATTCATTTGATATTCTGCCCAGTTTCTGTCTCCCACAAAAGCACTGCCATTGTTTTTGCCACGGACTCTCTGCGTCCCCGTTAGTCCTTCAAATAGTCCTGAGTACTGACTGCTGACAAAAGCAAACTTGAACTCACTTCCACAAGATGTGTTAAACATCTCTGTAACATTCTGAAACTGCGTCTACACCCAGTTTTTCACCGCGTACCTTTGCTGCCCAGGCTCGAGGACGTAGCAGATGAGAAGAAAGGATTTCTTCAGTGAAGCTGGTTTTTAGTTTAAGGCTAAACACAAGCTGCTCCTTCAACAAAGGAAGAGGGCATGAGCGGTGTGTGTACGCAAGAGTGTGTGGGAGCTGTGTAAGCACTGTTAACCTTGTGCTTAATGCAACAGTATTGAAGGTCAGCTCAGCGTCAAGGAAAGAGAGCATATCATTGGTAATTAGGACTCCCACAGAGCCCAGCATCTGTGTCTAACTGAGCTCACACCCAGGTAACTCAGCACTTGTGAGGACAATCAGTTAAGCCCATGAGAAAGACTTACACTGATATTTAAATGTGAAGTAGTGCTTGTAGAAAAACATTTGGGGTTTTCTTATTTCAACTCTTCAGTGTAAGGCTTCAAAATGGTTCAGGCTTAAATTTTTGAGGTTGTTGGTGTAACTGCAAGTAAATGTTCTCCTAAAGACTACCATGAGAAAGCTATACTTTTGGACTCTTACTAGCACATCCTGTCAATCCTTCTACTTCTAAAGAGCCCTATGATATAACAATACGATGGTATTTAGTAACATTTAAGTGATAGTATTATTTTAGTATTTTTATTTATTTATTTTGGATGGGATGTAACTGAAATGTAACTTTCATTGCTCTGAAACATGTGCAATGGGAAAAAACAGTTAATTATGATTAACCACATGTCCACTGAAGTAGATATCATGCAACACCAAGAACATTTCCAACACAAAGTTAAAATGTGTAAAATATGATGAAATGAAATGTCTTGGCAAAGTGGTCAAAAGACTCCCTCACCCACCAACCTTTGACATCTTGAGAAATTTCCAACGCTTCAGAAGGACACACAAACTCTAAAGAGAGTTCTTGGTTACCACCAGTTTAGTGTGTTTTATGTATTTTCCAAAGAAATCAAGTTCAGAGGATGCATTCAGACTGTCAGTGGTTTCAAAATGGAAATGTTGAATTGTACCAGCTTTAAAAGTCAAAAACAGTTTCATGGGTATCGTGCATTAGAAGAACCAAGTGTCGTCACCAAGGCTGTTTATCAAGCGTGCCTTTCCTGTTCTCTTTTAAGTGTTGTATTCATTTTCTATATATATTCATACAATAAACCACATAAGTATGAGAAATCCGGCTAAGCAGATAATCCAAGGTTTTTATATCCACTCTGGTAACATCGTCCCTGTAAACCTTAAATCTCAGAGAAATCAATTTTCTCTTTTTCCCCCGACTGTTCTTTGAAAAGGCTCGTTCCTTTTAAGTGTATTGTGGGGACTCTGTGAGAGCCGCTGTTCAGCTGTTATAAGTGTCTTATTTGAGTTGTATAAGCTACTTTATGTCAGTTCTAGTTTCAGGCAGGCTTTGAATAATAATACAGATTATTTTGTGTTTAAGGAGGACAGCTTCTCGTTTTCTCTCTGTCAAACATATATACACAAGCTAAAAGAAGAGTGAGAAAGCAAATGACTTTTTACTACAACAACATTATTCATATAACAAAAGAGGTTTCTTCTTTTTTTTCTACTGGAAGTATTTAGCACACAAAGCTGTGAACACAGTGACTGGAAGCTCCATGACTTTCAAAAATCAAAGACAGTAAATGTTAAGTTGAATAAAAGAGGGTCTGATCTAAAGGGCTTACTTTTTGAGGTCTTTGCCTAATGTTGAAAAAATTGTAATTGACATTAAAAAAGTAATATTGAGTTGGGATTAGGGTTGAGTTTAACTTAACGACAGAAAGACACATTGAATTGTCTTAAAAGTTTCAAACTGCTTCCAGATTGACATGATGCTTCTGTGTAAATATTTGTAACAGTAGTGACTGAAAACAGGTTATCAAGAGCTTGTAATAATGATGTCATAAATATTGCAAATTGATGATGTTATTCTTCTCAGGAGACTTTATTGAGTTATGTCTGGTTTTAGCCATAATGTTCCTGAACCTTTAGAGGCAAAGGACTTTATATTACAACAACTAATGTGATTACAGTGAGTAAAAAGATTTCAAACATCAAATTTGTAGCTACCTGTTAAATATTGTTACACTGCATGAAGCTGTAATTGAGTTACATTAGTTTATAATCATAGCTTTCCTGAATCTAGGCTTCACTGTAGAGAAAAATGAGACTCTAGTGCAGGGATGTCCAAACTCAGGCCCAGGGGCCAATAGTGGCCCGGGGTCTATTTTCATGTGGCCTGCTGCTTTCATCTTACAATACATTGATTTTGACATTATAATTAATCATCTTCTCATTGTGCACAGTTACAGTTTCTGTCAGGTGCTTGAAAAAAACTAAATGTATGTGGTAACTTTTCACAAAGATTTGCACTGTGAACAGTCTACTAAGGCTATGAAGCTAAAGCTCGGTGTAATTTCCAAAATCTCAACAACTCTTACAGCTGATGCGTCTACTTGCATTTGGCATGATGCAAAAATGTGCTTTGCGAGTCGTTGAGAATTAAAAAAACATAGGAGGAGACAAGACTAAATTAAAGTTACGAAATACTGAAAAAAGGGCAAATTATTTATTATGATTATTTTTTTTTTCCCTGAAAATTACCAAAAAGAAATAGCTCTCAAACAGAGCTCTCATTAGTTAATTTCACTGCCAATAAACATATTCAAATGAGCGGCCGGCCCTTGGATATTTTCGCAGTATCCAATACGGCCCCTGAATAAAGTTTGGACACCCCTGCTCTAGTGACTAAAAATGTGACAGAAGCAAAAATAACCAGAAACTGCCCGGGATTAAGAGAGCTGACACTGAATTTTCTTGCTCTTTATTAACAATTACAGGAAAAGGCATGCTCCAGGTACTAATCATAAAGTGATATTTTAAATTCTTTTTGTTTAGAAAAGGACTTATTTGGATTTGAGCTTACTGTTGGGGTTTCATGTAGACGCTGCTCCTACCACCTTTTCTTAAGCAGGTTATGTAGTTTGACATGACAACAAACCTGAGCAGATGAGACACTGACCAACTGACTGTGCCTCTCAGTAAGACAACACAACAAGTCATGTCAATGCCCATAATGCTATGTCGCCCCCCCCCCAACACACACACACACACACACACACCCACACACATGCATACCTCTTCTCTTTCCCACAGTGAAAGATGCACAACTTACATACAAAAGTAAAAAATAGAGAAGACAGAAGAGGTGAGAGGCAGAAAGCCAGCACCCTGGGTCGTGTTCACATGGAATTAGACTTAAGAGGGTTTCGGGGACAAACAAGCTGAGTCAGTAAACAACACTCAAAGCGCAAGGTAGCCAACTCAAAAAAAAAAAAAAAAAAAATCCAAAAAAACCACAGGCATTGACCTGAACGGCATTTAGTGCAACATCCATAACAAGAATGGTCAGAATGACTTGCTCAAGGAAAAACAGAAAACAGTACGATTAACTGTTTGTACACATTTCTTAATTAGAAAACAGAGACTATGGTCTGAATTATTTTCCATCCATCCTTAAATAAGTAGTTTTATTTATATCTTCTAGATAAATTCACAATATATTCATTCAGTCAATCTAACTGAAGTTTATTTGCTGTCTCATTTAAGTTAGGAAAATATGTTTGGACAGTCAGGAAGCCTATTTTTGCTGGGCCTCTAATATAAAAAATACCCATGTGCATCAAGAAGCTTTAGTCTCATGCAGAGTGAGATTTAAATGAGCTCCCTCGCTGTGAGAAGTTGAAGGAACAGAGTTTTTCAGACAAACCTCGGGTACCAGACAGCTGAAGACAGTGTGCCAGAGCCGCAGGACAAGAGCTCAATGTCATTTCACAGCTTTAAGAGGAGAGCTGGATGCTGCTGGGGATTTGGTGGAAGAGAACAAAAACAGAGGAAGGTGAAGGGAGGGGGGGGCTAATCCAAGTACATCACTGTCAGTCTGCACACTCACACACACTCACACACACACAACAAGGGGCCAAAGGGTCAGCAGAGTGTGCCTCCTTTAATTATGATGAAATATGTGGCAGTTACATGGACTGCACCCAGATGCATACTGGGAAGACAGGCTGTCACCAATCTGTCAGTGCCTGTCTGCCACAGTTTGGACACACACTTGCTCACCTGCAGTCACACACAAACACACTCTCCTAGACTTACAGGGATGGTCATACAAATGTTGTTCCGTCATCTCCTTACAGACTAGCAGGAATATTGATATCACAATATCATCAATCCAATTACAGTGTGATCAGTTACACATCACTGACATAAGCTGCTCTGCTGATCTGATCTGGCAGTTTTATCTCTTCTGTTTATGAATGACCTTTACTTGTTATGTAACCTTTCATCAAACCTGAAGACGGATCCAGATTTCTGTATAAATATGTATAGCTTTTTGCTAAATCTGACCGAGCTGAATATAAACTAAATTACACCAAGAAAAAAAAAAATCAGATTCCGTCAAGCATTATGCTCAAGAGGCCAGGAATAAACATCAAACACTAAAAGAGAAAAAAATGAGAAAAAACACATAAACAAAGTGAACAACTCACAGCCAAAAAAGTCAAACTGTAATTCTTATTAAAAACCTGTCACTGTGACCGACAGGACAACAGACTTTCAGCAGCTTTGCTCTGATTTTTTTTTTTCTCTCCCTGGGATTTGCTCTTTTCCTCAAGTTTGGTGATAAAAACATGAAAAACATCAACTTGTCTGCAGCGTCTGTCCTTCGAGCAGGACGAACAGGTACTTTACTCAAGTGTCCTCAGCCTGAGGACATTTACTTCTTCCTGTTATTCAGCAGACAAGTGGATGTAGACCACTGCACCTCAGGTATCACCACTCACGTCTTGATCTCTTTTCTCAATCTGGGCTCCCCTTGTGTTTTCTATAGGTAGATTCAACACTTTTTGTCTTGTTTTCTGGCCCTGTGTCAACTTTTGCTGTCATCACCTGAGCTGGAGCAGGGCAGATCTATTTTGAAGTAAAACCAGCATCTTTTCTAAAAATCTGGCCAAAGTGAAGATATTAAAGAACTCCAGTTTCATGGCTTTATGTGATGTGAAACATAATTTTTGGATCTCAAGCGTCACAGCTTGCTACAAAAAAGCTGTTAATGTCACAGACAGTAAAGGCCAAAAGTTTGGACACATCTTCTCATTCTCATTAAAGTTTTTGCAATTGTCTGGACTGACTGACCTTAATTTCTTAAAAAATTGATGGCCACTGGTTTTTCTTTAACCCTGATAAGGCACAGCTGTGACGTGAAAACCATTTCAGGTGACAACCTCTTGAAAAATGCCAAGAGTCTGCAAAGCAGTAATCAGAGCAAAGGTTGGTTATTTTAAAGAAACTAGAATAAAAAACATGTTTTCAGTTATTTCACCTTTTTTGTTAAGTGCATAACTCCACATGTGTTCATTCATAGTTTTGATGCCTTCGGCGAAAATCTACTATGTAAATAGTCATGAAAATGAAGAAAACGCATTGAAAGAGGAGGTGTGTCCAAAATTTTTGGCCTGTCCTGTATATGCAACGTTTTTTTATGGCATGAATGCTGCAGGCGTATTAGTTTTGATATTGATGCAAACACTTCTTCCTTGCTTATTTCTTGAAGTGCATCTTCTTACTTATGTTGAAGAACAAACATCTTTATTGATCCAAGAAAAAAGAAAAAAAAAGATCCTGGCACTGTGTTTAAATCTCTGATGGAAGGGACAGAAAGAAGGGGGCACATTCTGATTGGCTGGGACTACCGCCTATGGGTCTTGGAGATGCAAAAGTCGACAGATTTGCCTGGTTACATGTGGAAGATTTTTCCTTTTGTTTGTTAATGAAGTGGTGTGAAAAAGTGGAAGGTATTCTTAGAAACCAATGAGGGGGACATTTATTCTAAGTGTGCTAAAGTCAGCAGTGTGTGAATGTTTAACCTCCTAAGATCCGAGCATTTGTCTTGAGAGCATTTTTCATCTCTCCTTGCTATTTAGAATCAGTGAGACCTAATTGGTATAAAAACTTAACTTCGCCTTTGTACAGGAAGTTATGTTCTTAATGTTATTAGATAGCGACTAGTTTTTAGTTATAAAAGTTATTGTTCATATCTTCACTTTTTTTTCTCACTGAAATGGGTGTAAAGTTGTGATATCACCATATGATGACATGGGAAGTGTCCCTAAATGTGGCTAATACATTAAAGTAAAAAGAAAAAAAAG
This sequence comes from Thalassoma bifasciatum, assembly GCA_008086565.1. Classification (NCBI taxonomy): domain Eukaryota; kingdom Metazoa; phylum Chordata; class Actinopteri; order Labriformes; family Labridae; genus Thalassoma; species Thalassoma bifasciatum. The sequence continues at coordinate 28,736 of RPOG01002279.1, read as the reverse complement.
TTTCATGGGTCTGGGAGGCAGAAATGTAATGTCCACATATGTGGTTGCCAGGTCTTAAGAGGATAAGAAAGGAATTTGTTAATACTAATGGTCTGCTGCAGTCACTTAGTTTGTCTCTAGTGTAAGAGGTTGTGTAAACAGGTGAATGTGATGTGTCATGTAAGAGAGCTTTGAGTGGTCAGAAAAACTAGTGATGTGCTTAATAAGCAAAAGATGATTAAACGATGAGTAAATGTTGATGTGAAAAACATTTAAAAATGAAGACAGAAGGCTTTGATTTTAAAATACTTTATTTCATAAACAATATCTAAATTTAACTTGTTTGGTCACATACACAGAAAGGATAGAAAATGCTTGAATCAGAGAAAAACAATAAGAACTGGGCAGTCCTCTCTGCTCCTCCTCTGACAACTCATGAATAGGGCTCATCGTGTGAAGACAACAGTGGAGACTCAAAGAACGGCCTGATGGTCAGAAAACTGTGCTACACATGGAAGATGCAGGTTCAAACACCTGCCCTGCTGAAGTCTCTGTGAGTAACACATTCAACTATACCAGCTGCCAGAACCATCCCATGATAAGCCAAGAAACCACTCTCTCTCTCGCTCTCTGGGAACCATAATACAGACAAAACACACAAACAGTTTCTTATTTATGTGTGAAGTTTTTGCCTTATCTGCTACACTTGTTTTAAGTCAAATCAAAGATAAAGACAGATTGATTCTAGGCACCTTTATAATCTTATTTTATTCTCATTTTACTACACTGTGGTTACAAAATATAATCTTGTTTCAAACTAAACATGGAGGCAAGCCATCAGTATCCCACAAACAGACATAAATAAATCTATTTATTGTACTGAGAAGACAACATTTTGGACCATGGTGTAAATTGGAGCCAGAGAAGTTTCACATTGCCCCCCCTGTTTTCAAACAGGGCCAGAGAGTTCACCTCACTTTGTAGGAAGACCTTCATCTGTGTGGCTAAACTATCATAATTATCTTACTATACATAGCCAAATATTGCAAATATTGTGCAAGATCAAATATACTGCTTGTGCAAATAATGTGTGCTCCTCTACTAAAAAAGCTTTGACGGGTGTCAGTTTTTAGTCTGAGTTTAGAAAAGTTTCCCACAATAGTACAACACTAGGACAACACTAAGGAGGCATTTGCTGTATAGAGTACCTTTTGCTGTAGATCATAAATTATTATAAATGTCTTTTGTCAAAGAATACACTGAAATGCACATGTCACAAAAGCCATTCACTTAATTTGAGAAAGAAGAACCCACAGGCTACTGACTGTGCGCCCCAACCGTTGAGAAATATTCGGAGCGAGCCGCTCTGGAGTTTCTCAGAGTTCTCGCTCGTCTGTACACTGGGATTCCTCCGTCCGTCCTGTTGCTCTTGTGTCCACTTGTCTCTCATTTGTGGCTCACCAGTGAAGCTACGGGTGGTGAGACATGGAGGAGGAATGACTGAGGGTTGGTGAGCATGTGCTGGGCTGGACAGTGCTTCACCACGCTGTGCCTGAGACAAACTGTGCAAACGCTACTGTGCTCTTCTTCCTCTGGGCTACGGGTGCTGGCACTGTACGGTCAGTGAGACACCCAGAGGAGGCTGTTGATGTGTATTTATGTGTGTGTTTGAATGTGAGTGTGTATATGTGTATACGTGTGTGTGTGTGGTACAAACATTGGCCAGGCAGTGATAGACTCGGGTCTCTCTTTGACCATCAAACTGTAAACGGGAGTCTTTATATACAGTCAAAAAGTTAAATGGAAATAGAAAGGCAGATACGACCCCCTTCAGTTCTTTGTTCAGCTTCAGAGCAAAAGAAGTTTTTGCTGCTCCTTTTTAGTCTAAATTTCCTGTTTCTGTAACAAGACAATGGCAGTCTGAGAATCCCAACTTTTAATACTTTCTCCAGCTGCTGAAGAATCAGTCATATGAGGTAACCAAGGAGTAGATCATACTGCAACACAACAAGAAGAAAGAGGAAACAAGTGTGAGACCAACTCTATGAAAAGGAAGCAGTGACAATTACAGAACTGTTTAAATAATCTTGTGGCCTGATTGAAGCATTCCCACAAAACATTTAAACAGTTTGTGTGTGTGTGTGTGTGTGTGTGTGTGTGTGTGTGTATTTTGAAATGTTGCACCAATGATTTATACGGATATCGCTCTCTCGCTGTTTGTCTGCGCACTTGAAAGAGGAAAACTTAAAAGTGGACTGATTTATTTTAGCTGCTGACAGACGACTTTGTGTTTGACGTCTCTTTGAAGCTTTCTGTCAGGATCTGCATTAAACTGAGTGATGATGTGTTTTCCAAAATGGAAGTCTCATTGATGGGACTCTTACTTTCATGACTAAGATCTGCAAAAGTTGCACATATTGGAGACATGTTTCAGTTTCATAAATTAAAGATTCACACTGACTGTGATCACAATGAATAAAGTATCTGATTATTTCACTATTGGCTAATTATAAAATGTACTGTGTAAATTCCCTGAGATGTTGGACTATCTATCTATCTATCTATCTATCTATCTATCTATCTATCTATCCATAAATCCAGCCATCCCTCCATCTATCCATCTTTCTACCCATCAGTCAATCCGTCCATCCTTCCATCCATCCATCCATTCATCCAACCATCCATCGATCCATCCATCTTTCTACCCATCAGTCCATCCATCCATCCTTCCATCCATCCATCCATTCAACCATTCATTCATTAATCCAGCCATCCCTCTATCCGTCCATCCATCCATCCATCCATCTTTCTACCCATCAGTCCATTCATCCATCCATCCATCTTTCTACCCATCAGTCCATTCATCCATCCTTTCATTTTTCTACCCATCAGTCAATCCGTCCATCCTTCAATCCATCCATCTTTCTACCCATCAGTCCATTCATCCATCCTTTCATCTTTCCACCCATCAGTCAATCCATCCATCCTTCCACCCATTCATCCATCTATCCTCCATCCATCCATTTATCTTTCTACCCATCCATCCATCCAACCATCCATCCATCCATCAGTTAGTATTTCCATAATTTCTCTACCAATCTTTTATCCACCCACTGACCCACTATCAATCTGTTCATCCATCTGTTGCCTTATCTATTGTGTCTTTTCTTTGTTTGTATGTATGTGTGTGAATGTCTGAAACTTCTGCTGTGTGAAATTGTCCAAGTAACAAGAGTTTCTCTGGTTTGAATGTTTGTTTGTTTGTTTTTTTTTTCACTTTTTCAGATTTTTACCATGAACTTAAAATGAACAAACAACCCCTTCCTGGCATGTTAGCACTTTTGTTATCACTGTATACAAAAGAAGACAGGAAAAAGAACCCCTGAATGCAAAAGAAAACGGAGAAGCCAATGAAAGCATCATGTAAATGCAATGAGCATAGCATCAAAGCACATGTCTCTGCTCTGTGAAGTAGAAAACCCTACACAAGGCCATGTCTTTATAAACTGAAAGAGACAACACATAGATCCTTGACACAGGGCTGTGTGGTTTTTCCCTGAAAAGAAGACATCAATGAGTTTTTGCATTTGAAATAACAAGCCAGAATCACAGATTGGAGATTCAACACTTATCTCACTGGGCTGGGACTTGACAGGAACAGATCAGCAGCTCACTGACAGTTACAAGTGCTTAAAAAAAATCTATATATATCTATATAAATAAATAAATTTGATCACCCCCAGAGCATCTCTGAGCTCCCAACACCTCTGTTAAACTCTGCTGGTGAGAGAACAGCAAGTTCATTTGGTTGACTCACAAAAGTGTTGGACGAAGAGAAAACATGATGCAAAGAGAAAGTGAGGCAGAGAGAAAGATGGAGCACAAGAGGTAGGGAAGGGGGGGTGTTGGGGGAGGGCTGGACAGATCAACAGTAAAAAGGCTGTTTCCTCCTTCGAGACCTGACCTCCCCTCATTTAACCTTCTGGGAACTGGCTTCATCATTAGTAGACTGACTTGTAGCTCTTTAAATTACAGCACCTTCACTCTCACAGTCTAATGAGACATAAACTAAACATTATGTAAGCTTAAATATGACTCACTGAACGAGATACTACAGCACAGAGGGAGCTTCATTGGACATACCCAGTGTAGCTGCAGTTTGTCACTTTGGTCACTGTCAACAAAAAAACCCATATCTATGATTTTTATACCCAGCTCTTTCTTAAACTTTGACTTTGATCATTACAAGCTTATTCAAAGTGGTAATATTTAGTCATGAATAAGAAGTAAATGAATACAAATAAACATGCTGTATTCTTCAAGTCCATCTGATCAGATTAGGTGATGTTTTCAGCTATTACCAGTCATAAGACCTGAATTGCATCATAAATATGTCAAGCTACAATTAAGCCCCATAAATCAACATATGCTCTTTAAAGCATATTTTTAAATGAAGTCACATTTTGTAAGAAACATGCATTCATGGGATGAGCAGTAAAGCTGTTTGTGAGTTGGGCCCGTTAAAAATTTGCCAAAACTTCTTTGGTCATAACCCAGCCAATGTGGTTGTGTTGGTCACTCTGGAATGAACCTCACCCCCAAGCCTTGTTTCTTCAGTGAGGGAGATGTTGTATATACTAGTGTTTTCCAAATAACACAGCGACTTGATTTTGTGGAACACCAGCTTGAAATCTGCGTCTCATACAGAACCCTTCCAGATCAGTCGAATGTGGCAAGCTGGATCTTGTTGCAGCCACCTGCTGACTACTGTCACACAGCACAGGTGCTGCCAATCAGGTGCGAATCAGGCACATGGTTGTCAGCACCTGGAGGTGCCAGACAAGATCAATGAAAACAGAATATGCTGTTTGAAATTAGCAGAGGAGGGATTTTGAAAAGGAAAGATGGTTTCTTTAATGGTCATCACTTTGTTCCACCATCACTAACTGCTGATTCAAGGTCCAATGAAATGTCATCATCCTGTCTTTTAAGGATCATTTGCTATATTTATATTGCAGGCCTTAATGCTTCCAATTGCAAATTTGTGAGTCGTTTATATCGCTGTTTTTCTGAGCTGCTTTGGTGCATTCCTCACATCACTATTAACATTTGCACAACAGTTGGTGCATTTCTCAAAACCATTACCCTAAATTCTGGACTATTGGTACACCTGAATACAAGCCGCACCTAGTAAATGAACCAACAGTTTTGACAGCATGACCTGGCTGTTCAGACTGTTAAGGTTGCCTTTGTAAAATCTGATATGTATCCAACTCAGCTCCACATTTGAAAGTTGCCTTCAACTGACTTGAAAATATCAGATTCAGTGTGACTTTGTTTGTGTACAGTTCATACTGTAAGAAACAAAGCAGGTACTGGTCACATTTGAGCAAAAAATCAGACACAGGTCACTTTAACTGCAGTGTGAACAGTCTTACAGTCACTTGTTATCTAACTCTGTTATTGTAAAGCTGGTTCAGCAGTATGCCATTGTTGAATTTTTAATTTGACACCTACCCTGTGGCAGCGTTTACAGTAATGAAGAATAACTACGGGAGGAACAAAAAAAAAGAAAAAACGACATATTCCTTTTTAAGCTTGTGTCAATCATTTAGAGGCATCAGGATTCATTTCAGTCTGTTTGATAAGCAGCTGAAAACTCCTCACAGAAGTTTTAAATTTCAGTCTGTTCTACGTGGTTAAGCCCAATTAATGTTAATTAGCTCAAGATGACTATAATCCTCTGCTGCTGGCTGTGTTTGTTCTTTTATTTAGCCACTGGATCAACATGGACATCATGAAAAGGGTAACTGGAGCTCTGCAGCTTGTTGTCTTAATGTTACAATATTGTTCTCTCACAGCCAAATCATGAGCTGCCTCTTTCCTCCTCTCTAATCTAGTTCACTGTCAGACACTACCACTTCCTTGGACATTGTGTTTGAAATGAAAACAATGAATTCACACATTTTCTTCTGCTCCAATGCTACTGTGTGTGTCCAAACTTCACATTAATACTCAGTATTCATACCATAGAAGCTTTCTCGTAATATATGACGGTATGATAACAGAAAACCAGTGTTTCTTTTCTAGTGATAAATATGTAGACTCTTGAATTAAGGATTTATGCCATGAATTCTGACAAGGCCGTTTCCTGTTTTTAAAAGTATTTTATATCCTGGTCTCATGGCAGATGTCGTTTATTTCACACTCCATTAGGCTCTAACATCTGTGTAGGTAATGAGCCAAGGTCAACCTCATGTGGCCCTCGTGTGTGTGGGAGTGAGCAAACAGAGAGGCCAGATTGTTGTAGTCATGAAAAAAGAGTAGAAAAAAGTAATGACAGAAAAGTAAGTTTGAAACAGGATAGGGAACAGGTAGCAGCATCCATCAACATGCTGAGGACCAACACTGAGAAAGTAGTCGAAGGAAAAAACCTGCTCATCTTGCAAGGGAAAGTCTCCTTGTTACAGAAAAGTTTCTCATGTCACAGAACATCTGTGCGACAAACACATTCAGGAGAAGAAAAGGAGGAGAAGAGGCAAGAGGTTGAAGGGTTAAGGTCAAAGATGAGACTCTGAGGAAGACTCCGTTTGGCAGGCAGGGCATCATTATCATCCAGAGCCGGAGGAGCCACTGCTGAGGAGGGCGAGACAGCACAGAGCTCACCTGGGGCCATGGTAGAATAAAAACTGTGTTGACACAAGCCAACCAGCATGGAGTTTCTCTACTGCAGCAAACTAAGCACTGTTTGCAGATTTATTTTCTTTTACTTGCTAAAAGATCTGATTTATTGATTACAAAAATGTCCCTGTTGTAGGACAAATAAAGGATTATGTTAAAATGTGCAAAACAGGTGAATGAAAAGTTGCCCTCGAAGCCTGTGCCTCTGCCCTTCAGCTGTGCTCTAGTGGACAAACCAAGAGTTATAGAGTAATTCCTGCTTATTATCTCTCGGATAAACTTCACTGAGCAACCAAATAGGATTTTAAATCGGCCTCCACCCTGGTGTGGAGGGAGGAGCCCTTGTTAGACTGTATGTGTCCGTACGAGCATGCACACATCTAACATAGGAACACACTTTGTGCCTATGTGTGTGCTGAGTGACGTGTAATTGTGAGGGTGTGAAGGATCTTTAGGTCACAGGTGCAGTCATGTAGTGCAGGGTGTGTTTGGTCTTGGCAGCAGGAGAGAGAGGGTTTAGTGTCACAAGGCAAGGAAACGGTAACAAGCCTGAAGAAGCAGGTTTCAGACCAATTCACTTCCAATCAACCATTTCTGTGCATCTAACACATGATCAACATTTACTGTGGATGAATAAATACCCCTTAATAAATCCCTGAATTTTCTTTTGCTAAGTTCTGCTTAGAATTCCTTTTTCTTTTATTGTCTCAACTATAGTGTGTATTGGTGCTTGTAGTTGCTTCTAAGGTTAATTTGTTAGCCACTGACACCAAACTGGTTAGGTTTGCACTTTTGTTTTCACTATTTTTTGTTCCTTTGTGTTTCTGGGGGTCCTCCTTGCCTACCTAGGACCCACTGTTTACACAGGGATCTGCAGTTAGCAGCCAGTTACGTGTCAATGCTAACTAGTGCTAGGCCCAACTTCCCTTAATCTGAGCAAGAGAAGGGAAGGGTGACGTGCTGGTGCTGCAGAGCTAAAAAGAAGACGACATTGACCTGTCCTTCCATCCATGGTAATGAGTAATATAAGATCTATCATGTATAATAAGGACAGCTTAGCTTCGTTAACCCAGCACCAGGGGATAGCATCATGCTATTTACAGAAATATGGCCAACAGGGCTAGCACAAAACACAAATGCCCCATTGGAAGGATTTCATCCTCTGTGGGTGGCCAGGATATAATAAAAAAACCCTATCAGACTGGTGAAGAAGACCAGTTCAGTACTGGATCCTGTGGAGGTGGTATTTAATAAAGCTAACTGTGGCCAAGCTGTTGTTTCTGATGGAGATTTTTTTTTATCAGGTTACACTTTTATTATGCTTTTATATATTCTGCTGCTGCAGATCTGATCTGATCTGATCTGAAGAACTGGTGGAAATGGAAGTGAGTTGATCATCGCCTTTGGTTGGAGAAGTACCTTGGTAACGCTGCTGCTGCTGCTGTTGATGGTCCCTAAAACAGCAGATTAATCCAGCATGTGCCAGAGCAGGACAGGATGGAGTGAGATGGAGAAGCAAGATGGAATAGGTTTAAAATGAATCCTCAGTTTATACCCACAGATACCCTGTATCCAGACACACACCATCTAAAGTCTACTACTTAGCACTTAAAGGCACTATGAGGACTTAAATAGTGAGCTTGAAATATTCTCAATTTTATATATTTGAATCTTCATTATGCACAATTTAAAATGAGATTATCGGCACCAAAATAAGAGATGGAAAATCTTTATTGGATTTATTTAGTTGTAATGTTGGACACTGGAGCTGGACTGTCAAAAAGACAAAGGACGTCAGAGCAGGAGAAACTTAAACAGGAGAGTGATGGCAGCACGGGCTGAAACATGGGTTAAGCTGTTTGTGATTATGTTCATTTTAACCCATGAACTGTTAAAACTTGAGAGTCTATCAATAAAATGAAGAGCCAGGTCGTTTGCTCTGCTTGGTGAGGTTGGAATTGGTAGATGAGCACTGGTAGGACATAACCAGGTTTCACTAACATTACACATTACAGACATGTCTTAAACAACTGTGCTACACACCTACAAATAAATACATTACCTCATTCCTTTGTGTGTAGTGTGAAAAAAAATCTGCTCTTCATTTAACACGTCTTGTTGAGATTTTGTCTTTGGGACAGTAGGTGGTGGTGCTTATTAGAAATAGAGTCTTACTGTGGAAAAACACTACCTTATGTTGCCACAGGTGTCACTGCAATCCATGCCTAACAGATAGTCCTCACAGAGTCTTTAAAAAATCTTCCTCTACTGACTGGTGTCAACACTGGCATGAAATGAATGAAATAAATAAGAGAAAGAAATAAAAAAATATTTTATCCCCTTTTTAATTTCAACCATTCTACCATGCCAGGAGGGAAAACAACACAAAGTCTTTAATCTGATCATTTTCATTACAAGTATCAGAGAATATATTAAAAAGTATGACTAATATCTTTTTCACTTGAAATGTAGAAATGAACCTGCTTTTGCGAACCCTGGGAAAAAAGAGGAAGAATTATATGCAAACAATCTAAAGACATCTCAACAGTTATTTTTATTCTTTAAAGTAGAGTTTGAGTAATAATGAAGCAGCACCCATGCTCTTGTCAGTTTGAAGAAGTCATTTATTCTTCAAAGATGAAGCTTCTTCCATCAAAACTGAACAAGGAGACACGCATGTTAAATATTGTGTCATAGCAGAGGGACCACCCTTATTGCTCATGATGTTGCTTTTCTACCTGTGCAGTAATGCTGTGATTAACATATTAACAGAGCACCGACTGCCCTTAGAGACACAACAGCACATCTTTCCCTTCCAAGGGGGGACCTGCAACACATGTTAAATGTTAAATCACAGCATTACCACACACATATAAGAACAACTCCATGTTAAAGTTGCAATCCTTTTTGGTTATGGAATAACACTGACTGGCATGATTTCTAAGATTTGTACTCATTTAAAAACTTTGATCCATATTGCCAACAGTCATTTGTGCCACATTAATGGCAAACTTAGCACATGATTAAATCAATATCAAGAGGGTTATCAAAGTCTGTGTTGGCCATATGGAAAAGTGCTGGGTTCAAATCCATTGATAATAATACTAATAATGCACAATTCCTTTACATAGCACGACATGTAAAAAAAAAGATAAGGATTGTACCTTTAAGTGTTTCCATTGATAAGACTATTAGAGGGATATATCCAGGTTCCACACACTGCAGCACCCACATGACACATGGGACAGGAATCCGGTGTGATTAATAACAGCATTGTTAGACATGGAGAGGAGCATTGATCACAACATTATCATGAAACAGCATCAGATATTGGAAAATACTAAAAACAAGGCTTCAGAAATTGAACAAAAACTTAAAAAACAGTGTGTATAACTCATATCCTCCAGCTGTCCAACTGAGCACTCTGATGGTGCTTGTCAATGAATTAAAGAATCAAGTTCTCTTGACATCACATGCATTAGAGGTAAAGGTAATCCTAGTTATCCTAACAGAACTACTCTATGTGAGGAGTCTGCATGTGATAGCCAGAGAAATGGTTACTTTATTCAGTGATTTGCACTCACATTGCTTCACCAGATCTGTGAAATCAAACCAAGTTATGTAACCATGAGATGGGAAGTATGATTTGAAACAAACATATGTGAGTGTGTGTTTTCTCAACTTCCTATCCTAAATTGGTCTAGGTCATAGTTGTTTTTTTTTTATAAAGAGGCTTAAATTCTGTTTCATTTTTTTCACTCTGGCAGCTGTAATCAGATTAATGTAATCTCTTTACATGTAATCCAATTATCTCCCCACACTGCCTGTCACAAATGTGCTCACCAATAGAGATAGTAGAAGAAGGAGAGGACGAAGAAGGACAGCTTGCACCAGGCCTCCTTCAGGCAGAACTTGAGCGTGTCTCCGTTCATCACAGATGCTGGGTCGTACAGCAGCTCTTTAGTGTCCGTTGGGGAGTGAAAGTACCTACCACAGAGGGCAAAACCACATCGCGGGTAGTTGACCCGTTCCAGACCCAAGGGGGGGAGATGATGGAGGAGGAAGATGTCGTAGATGATGGAGAAAAATGGGGAAGGTATGGAAAAAGATGATTTGATGAGTTAGGGTGGAGACCATCATGCAGTAGACGTGGGTGAAATAGTTGCTTAACATGTTTGTGGTGAACGTTCATGAAACCTTTCCCTGATCAATAGTTTTATATGACTGGGCAGAGACCACATAGTATCAATTAATGCAAACTTCACTTCACATAAGAGCTTTGGGTCAGGCCACAAAAAGACAACATGGGTCAATCATTGGCACACTCGGTGATGTACAAAACATTATTGGAGACATCGAACACAAAAAAAGTGGATTTTGAGATTAAAGTTGAAGATATATTTGTAAATTGAGGAAACAAGTCAAATTTTTAATAATTTGACCGCTCTTTTAGTCTCAATGACATTTTGATGGGTGAGCATAGAGGAGCATCTAGCTTTCTGAATTAACCCTCTGATGCATGAATTATGAAAGTCAGTGTCAGGATTTTTCCCGTGAGTGTTTTTATTTGCATTAAGGCATGAAAAGAAGTTTTCCAATTTCTTTTTCAAATATTTGTCATTTAGCATTCAACATAAAACAGCGTGAACTTAATGTAAATATGACATTATATTTCTTTGTTTGACTTCCTTTTTTTCTTTTTTCTTTGATAATTTCATGAAGAACCTTATTTAATGTTTTGCAAAACCTTTGAACTCTCTTTCATCCATTTTAACACTGATTTAGTTTTAGCTTATAAGCTTTTTCACCCTCAAATGTTTGTCTATAACATGTTCAAAAATATATATATATGTTTGGAGTAAGAATTGAAAACATTTTTTTCAGGCCCTAAGAAGAATAGAAATATCCTGACACAGGCGAATATGAATTTCCACCACTTGAACCATTGAATTTAGGAGTAAATAAGTTTTAAATAGGTGTCCACTGTAGTGACCACAATGCACCACAGGGTTAAAACAAAGATTTTGCAGTATCTTTACTTAAGCTGGACTCAACAGAAAAAAAAAAAAAAAAAATCAAGAAATTAGGAAATGTATAAGTTATCAGTTGGCTGCAACACATGTAAAGAATAAAGACGTGTTGGTTTTTTGACTGCAACACTGCAGCAAAACTACAAAGTGTAGCTCGCCTGTCAATGCAATCACCTCTGTAAATACCTCACCTCATCAGCCATGTCAAATAAGCTCATGGAAACTGTGAGCCTGTGCTACTTTGATGGTCACTGAAGCCTGCTGATGTGTGATACTGAAGTGAAGGGGGAAAGGCTCAGACATATCTTGTATTAGAAAATGTTATACAAGTTAAACAAAATATGGTTATTATTTGATTGGATATTAAAATAATTACCAAATTTTGTTTATTTTCACCCAAGTCAAGTTATGCTCTTATTAAAGTATCAGGGCTGGGGTACATTGTTGGACTCCTGTCTTAATCAGATTTTTAATAACACATTTTCTCCTATATTGTTACAGTCACTTTTAGCTCACTGACAGTGTACACAGCTGAGAAGAAATACCGTCTACCACTTTTTAAACCTTATGAATATTTCCAATTACACAAGGCTTCTTTCAAGCTGCAAACAACAGACACAACCTGGCACCAGTGAGTTAGTGATTGGTAGGGTGTTTCCCGGGGCTTTGGTGTACATGTGACAGCTATTTTAGAAACCATATGAAAAATATGTGTTCAAGGAGAATCGCTGTGAGAAAACACAACTAGGGAGATGTAACTCCTTCCTGTTGCTGAGAGAGCTGTTTATGTGCTTATACACAGTTGCCTCATTACGCTTTATGGGGGAAATTTGCTTTAAATGGACCCCAGAGATGATACACATGAACATGATTCTGTAACAAATAAAAATCGAGTATCAAAGACAAACCAGTTGCATGAAAGTCATTTTCTACTCCATTGTGTAATACACAGTTACAATGTCAACATTCAGCTTATGTTTTTCATGGTGTTATGGTTAATGCAGTTCATCCAAGAAGCCTCCATCATGATGCATGTGGTCTGTTCAGTCATGATCCAAACCAACAGATGTTAATGTAAGGCTATTGTGGATGTCCATTAATGATCAATGATGGTTCATGAAATGATCTGTAGTCATTAATTGATCAGAATATTTCTGCTGGTCAGCAGATGAATCATGCATGTATGAAAATTTCAGTTGCTTTGTACATATTGATGTATGAGGAGTGGGAAAGAAGGCTTTGAATGCTGAAATTTTTTTAATGTATTAAATGCAAAATGGTTGAGAAGGTAAGCATGTTTATCTTGAAATGTACAAAACCTTATATCAAATAAGTCAATCAGTTGTTAGCAAAAACATGAAGCAAAGACAAAAAACAGCCATGTGGCAAAATACATTGCTTCAAGTCAAAGAGTGCTTTTCAACCAGAATGAATAAATGTCCCCCTTTGAAATGGCTTTTCCCTCAGGAGTAGTACTTTCCTGAGGTCCAGGAACTTTTGGGCCAGGGCCTGGAAGGTGAACCTTTCTGAATGGTTGAACGTTTTTATTTCACCTTCCATCCACTTGGGCCATCAGCTCGTGTTGAAAACTTTGATAAACAATGGGTCATAGGAAGCATGTGATTCCTGGGAATGTTTTACTGAAAAATTAAAGGTTCCTTCACTGTGTGGCTGAAAAGCACCTTTAGAGACGAATAATAATTTAAAAAATGCCACACATAGATAAACAGTCACACCATTTTTTTTTAAACAGAAGAATTACAGGTTCAAACTCACACATTTCACTCTCCAACCTCACGCTCCCATATTGTGACTGATGACCCATAAAGAGAGGCCATAAGTGGGTTTGAAGACACAAAAATTCTGTATTCCTGTTGCCCAGTGATATATTCTGAGTCATATAAAACAGTGTTACTGAGATTTTTGCAGTGTTTAGCAAATTACTTTACAAAAAAAGTAATTAGTCATAGTTTCGTGTTACTTTCCCAAAAATTTAATTAGATTTGTAACTGAACGACTTCTCCATAAATGTAATTACTAAGCAAGGAAAGTAATTAGTGTGTTAGTTTTCTGAAAAAAAATCCTTCAAATAGTTTGAACAAATTTTGATTTTTGAGGGGGCTTTGCTCTGAGCCATTATGTAGCATAAACACTCTGCTTCAGTATCTAGACTGTGGTTGGGAAGACTTTGTGGCCTGATCCTAGGCAAAAGTTGATGCCAACTTTGGGGCTGACCCCTGTAAATCTGACCAATCAGCTGCTACCTTCAGTCAATCATCATTACCAATGCTTCCATCACCTCTCCCCCCGTTCCCCTCACCAAGACAATCAGGAAAAAACACACAGCTACTAGAAAAAGTTATGGTGTTAGTAATGCCATCATTGCCAACATTGGTCTCTTGGTCATGTCTGAGGGTCAGTTCAGCCCCTTAGGACTGACCAAAGTGAGATCTGAAATAGACCTTATAGTGCCAAGACTGTCTTACAACAGACTAGACCTCTGCCACGACACAGCACTCACAGCAGCTGCTCCTTGTGTTCATTACACTAACTTATCCTGTGAATTAAATTTGACAGCAGTTCAATTAATTACAACAAGTCTGATCTTGTTTTTCCAGACTGTCATGAATGCACCTAGTAAAGGTCGAAGACTCTGAACTCTGGGAGGAGTAAGGACCTCCAGACCTTCTAAGTGAGATGATGACAACTCAACCACCTCGCCACAGGCTAAATCTAATCAATAAATTAATATAGCCAACCACTTTGTGCTAAAATCTGAACAACCTTAACAAATTTTCGCCTTCTTTTTTGAAATGACGGTTACGCCTCTTTGTCCTTGTGTGTATTAATGATTTGAATCTATCAAAAAAAGGATTAGCACAGCACAGTTTTCTTCACTCGCTGTCATTTAATTAACAGGTCTGTTCACTACTGCCACTAAGTAATAACTAAGTGTTCCCAAACAGACTGAGTTTAATGTAAATGTGTTGTCAGGTGTCAGTGTCTGATATTTAAAATGTAATTACAGGTGAATATAAGTTGATGTGTAACTAATGATTTTCAGTGGCAACATGGAAACGTTCCAGTTACTTATGTTACCATGGAACCTGTATGTTGTTCTCAAAAAGGGAAAACTTTCTGTTTACCTTTAAGACAATAGGTGAGATTAAAGTATGCATAAATAGAAAGTGCTGTGTCCTGTGTGCAGTGAATTGCACTGTTTACCAACACAGATCAGCACTTCAGTGGTTAAGTTGTGAACTTTAAACAAGTGCTTTTGTCTTGAAGAGTTTTCTTTTTTGTATTATTCATTTTTCTTTGTTGTTGTTGAAGAGTATTTTAACCCTCCTGTTCCTCATTTCACCTGCAGCAGTAACAGAAAAAATATCCAAGAATTTGATCACTAAGCTACCGTAATTTCCAGACCAAAAGCTGCTACTTTTTTCACACACCTTGAACCCGGCGGCTTGAACAGTGATGCGGCTCTATGATTTTTCTATGAGCTGACCAAAACAATCCACTACAAAGCATCACATGGACATGTGAGGTCAAAAACTAACAAGTTTCCACACACATATGTTCACTCACTGATTCCTTTTTGTTGTTGAAAAAGTCTCCGCTGTCACAGCTCACTGCGGTGTCTCCCCCCTTTCTCACTCTCCTCTGAATCACCTTGTCAATATTAGATCTCTCTCCTATCACTCACTGCCTGTTTCTCTCGCCCCACAGTCCTGCCTTCTGCTACTTCCTCTTTCATTTTCAAGCCTCCTCCATCTCTGTCTTACTCTCCTCTCCTTCCTTGTCTTCTCATCTTTCACTTGCAGAAGGCAGCATCTGCAGCTGTTGGGCATCTGGCACAATCTCCAATTAATAAGACAGCAAGATGTTTTTCATCCTCCTCTCTCCTCTTTCCTCCATTACCAGCACTCTACATCAAACCTGCGCTGTTGGCAAGAGCAGCGACAAAGAGCAAAGCAGACAAAGATTGAGAATCAAAAGGAATGGGGTATCACTGACTTGTGACCTCAGACAGGAGGGAACCCAACACACTGTTCTACGTACTATGCTCGTAACATTAGTCGTGTACACTCCTTATAATCAAGTTTGACATCCCCGCCATCTTCCCTGGTTTTCTGTCCGTAAGTATTAACCCTTTAACACCAACCGCACTTTGAAAGTCCCTTATTCTTAAACAGTTTGCACCATCAGGAAAATCCCAACCATTTGTGGAAGCTGAGATGTTGCCCTTTTAGCCAATATGTGGTTAACATTACAATTTCACCCAGGCATCTAAGGAGGCCCATGAATATACACAGGCCTGATGGATGAAAGGGAAGCACTGAGAAAACAGAGCAGAGCTTTTTTCTAAAAACACCAAAAAGAAGATCCTCCCAGGTTGTAAAACCTCCACCGAGGTTTTTGCATGATTCTGAGACAAAAGGATCATCTGAAAGAGCAGCCTCATGGGAGAAAAGGAAATGTTAAATGGGAGGAATTTCAGGATGGATGAAACTCTCTCTATGTAGCTTTTGCTTTGAATATGTGATTGTTTTTTTAGATTGACTCTTGTATTGTGTGGTGACTTTTTTTTTTAAAGAAAAGTGTACCAAGTCTTATTTTCAGAATATTTTTGTATTTCAATGTCATAAACATTTTAGAACAGGGTAACTGGCTGTATTTGTAATGTATATGTGTAAGTGTATGCACCACGCAGCACATAATATGTGACAGGTATTTATTCTGCTGTTTTAGAAGTGTTTGAAGTCTCCTTTGTAATGTGTGAGTGTGTACATTGTTTTGTGCGCTAACCTTTGTAAAACAATGTGCGATGTCTTGTTCGTGCTGTACAGTGTGCCTGATCAGCCGAATATCTATCTCCTCTACTTTCAGTTACAGTTTTTGTCTCAGGATGATGAGCAACCATCCTTAAGTGGCTTATGCCCAAAGAGGGAGAAGCTGTGGGATGCAGGGGGTTCTTGTGATACCATCAGAAATATACTTTTTATTTACATAATAGGAGAATAAGAATCTCTAAAATGAAATTCTGTGTTTGCGTTTTCCCTCATTTTAAACTGTTTTTCTCTCATATATGCTGCAAATAGGAAATAACTCCCAGATGCTGAAAAAAGGGCCTAGGCACTTACTCAAAGGACATTTTTTGACTGTTTTATACTCAAAATAAGCAATATAGTCAAGAAAAGCATTTTTTAGGCTCAGGTGTTAAAGGGTTAAACTGTTTCCTATTTTCCTCTTGCTGTTATCGCTTCAGGAAGCCATGATATAAATCCTAAAGTCTAAGATCAGGAATATACACACCCACACACACATTTGCGCACACATGCAGGTTTACACAGAGACGTTGGCCTAATTAGTTACCTCCATGTGTTGTAGAAAAGCAGGGGGATGTTGAGTCCCACAGTCAGCCACTCTTGAGCACAAAGGAACATGATGCAAAAGAGTCCATGGATGGAGTACTCTGGTAGCACCAACTAAAACAGAGACAGAAACAGAGGGAAGAGGAAGAAAAGTCAGAGAGAAGAGCAGTGAGGGAGTAATTGATTGTTCACACCAAAATCACAGGCACAAACACTTGAGTTTGTTCTCTCGCCTCCTTCGCAGAGTTTCCAGTGATGAGAGAAACTAACTGCATGTATTGATCTAATGACATTTACCCTGGAACAAGAGCTGAACTGCATGAGTGTTCACCACTATTTAAAACTCAGCTAAGGGGCAGTTGGTTGGAGGATCCTTGATTATCATTTCAATGTCTGCAGGTGGAAAAAATATTCCAAAGTATCCCCATTAGCATTCAAATCCTTAAATAGCCTACATTCAGCCACTGCAAATCTGTCTATCTGCAAGCTTTCCAAGTGGCTAAATACCCCCATCCTGATTACTGAGAGCTTAGCTCCACAATGGACAGCATACACCAATGGCAGGGCTCCATTATTATCATAATAACAAATGGAGTGCAGCGCCTTCAAAATACAGGAAGCAAGACAACCTGGCAAACTATGCAGATCCCAATGTTTGCAGTTTTGCATCTGTAAAGTGTTGAAATAATAAAAGAACACAATTTCTCATCAGTTTATGTCTGCACAAAATATCTGGGAAATAGACTGATTTATTTAGAATATGAATGTCCAATCATTCACACTTGTTGTTATGAAGGACTCAACAACTAAAGGGTGATCCAGCAAAATTCAGGATGAAACATTTTCGACTACACAATAAATTCAAATTTATATGTTAATTTTCTTCTCTAAGGTATGAGTTAGATATGCATATATTTCATGCGGGCACATTTCATTCTACAAAGAAGCTTTTTTTATGACATTAGTACTTTTTTTGCAACCAAGGATGGATTCTGATTGTAGGGAGTGTCTGAATCAAGAGATTGATGTCGAGCAAAAAAAAAAGCAATCAGTGTTGATGAGTGTCCTAGATTGTCCTCCTGTTTACAACCCTGCCATAGTGCTGCAATGCACACCTGGCAAACCCCAACCTCCTGACCGTGTGCTGATCCTTCATCCCTTGTACCTTTCTCCTATGGTGAGCTTTGGCTCCGGTCTGTACATGACTCTACTGACGGTCTCCCTTTCAACTCCTTGGACACTTCTCCATATCTTGTTCAACATCAGTTTCTTGATCCTTCCAGTTTTCAGGCCTGAGATTTCTTTTTTCCTCCCGAGCCCTTCTTTGAACCGAACTCCTGATCATTGCAAACTTCTCTCTGTTGAAGTCCATGAAGTTCCACAGACACAAAATTGATTTGAGAGAAGTCATACTCCTGTCTGCCATTCAGAAACTTGTGGAGATTACTGAAATGTGTGGCTCGTGGGGAGAATAGCCGTCATGTGTGTCCAGATCCCCACTCCAATTTGCCAAAAAGTTTTTTTTTTTTTGTTTACCAACCACCATTAAACAACAGACACAAGAAAAAGAAAAGTTGGGATAACTTTTCTGTTAAGTCATTTGTGTGCAAAACCATTTGGTCCCATGTGTCCCGTTGATTGGAAAGTTGTGTGGTATGTTAATGGCGACACACTGAACACCCTAATACATATTAGACAGCATCATCCATACGTGTCAATCCCTGGAACCAAGACTAGACAACTAAAGACCAACAACTTTTCCTGTTGTTTTTAAGAAGCATTGTGTGTGGTTCCTGCTCTTCAGAGGTAGGGTCTACAGAAATTTTTGTTCCTGTTTGTAAACAAAATATCCGAACTGGGCTCCCCCATAGGGACTCCTCCAACAGCGCATGCCAACTGCCTTGGACCGTATCTACGTGAACACGCTCACCAGCCTAGTGAGCACCTGCAGCAATCGTGTTTCTATGTGGGGAGAGACTTAAGAGCAGTACACTTGACTTCCTGGAGATTAATTAGGTATCTCGCAAATATTGTATTATTCTTTCTCTGTGTTACGGCTGCTATGGTAGCTGCTTGGGATAGCTTCTCCGACTCGCTATAATCAAAGTGCAAAGTCACTGGGCGCAATGGGATTGGCTGGGGTCACCACACCTACTCTCCACCCCGAAACATCCCAAGACATTAACATACAGGCAGAGGAGGAGGTTAAGGCAGACATGGACACACGTTTTATTTACTTGGCCTGACTTGATGCAATGAGCATATAATTAATACCCTCCATCAGCGGTGAATGTGGTCTACTTTGAGAAGTGGGAGAAATATGTGCAAAAGAATTTCAGAAACTGAATCAAACCATAGATTGAACTCCATTTTAAAGCTGTCTGCAAAAGAATAATCTGTGACATGCAGCACTCATAGTGAAATGGAGAAAGACATTAAAGTCGGCAGAAAGCTCAGTTTCATCTAAAGCCAGAGGCAGTTCTTCTTCAACCTCTTTATATTTTCAATGCAGTCTTTATATTACAGCTGTCTTTGTCTGACTTAAAAAAAGGGTTTACTCTTGTCAAGAAAACCAAAAAAGAAGCACCACCCACCTCTAAAGTGATTTTTGTGTTGACAAATTATTACCCTTGGGTTCCAAATGTTTCCTTTATTCTCCTGCCTGCATTTTATTTCAGGAGCTCATGTAAGATACATTATGCAGGCATTTATGGAAAAAGTGTTTTAACAGTAAACTCACAGGTTTCTTGTTATATAAGTGTTTGAGCAAACTAATTATTTACTTGACAAACTCATAACATTGACAACAGGGTGCACTAAGGTGATAGTAACCCTGACATTTACTCGAGTGATGTTTTTTTTTTAACCTGAGCACCAGAAGTTGCTCCTTCTCAAAGTCTTTAAGTGTTGCATATTTCAAGTTCAGATTAGAATAAGCAATTCTTTATCCTACCGTTACCCTCAGGGTTGGCAAACACAACAACAACAACAACAGAAGAAAAAAAGAACAACACCTGCTCCAATCTGACCAATCAGATTCTGTTGTTCAAACTGCTCACTATGCAAATCTCTCTGAATACCTGAATGACCCAAATGTCTTACTTCACTGATATCTGCAGTAGCTTTCCATTGCTGTATTTCATGCTAATCACAAAGAAAGCCACTTCATTTCTCATGTATATTTCAAAGCCCACAGGCCAGAGCATTACCGTGCCATTCAGAGCTGCCCAGCCTCCAACATTCCTCTGTTCACCGCCATAACAAGGTTGCGTGAATGATGCATTATTCAGACGGCCACATACCTCCTAATAACAGAAAAGCGCATTTTCATCGAATAGCACTTCAACAGCGGGGGAACTAGAAAACTGCTGTTTAGACTAAACCGTAAAGTATCCATTTGCTTTCAGGACTGAAGGAGGGAAGCTGCATGCACAAACAAATCACAGCAGTGCAGCACACATGCAGCACATGGACAAGGACGCGCTCACAGACTCTTCCCTCTCCACTCAAAGAGCTCATTAAAAAACAAATAGTCACACCGAGCATTGTTCCCTCGTCTCTGTCCTCTCCTCTGTTGGCTAACAGCACTCACAGAAAGGCAAAAGCAGAACACGTCACTCCAGAAACCACGCAACACTGAGAGTTACATTAAACTTTACTGACAACAACTCAACAAACTGATATGAAGACAAAAGCTGGACTACAGGTGCATTGTTTCCCTAAGAAAAATACTTCCTCTGAATGACTATAAACCAGTCAATGACACATAACCAAACACTTGGATACAAATAAAATAAAAAAAAACCTGTGAATTCTTAAGTAAAAATTCCACAGGCTACCCCCAGTGGATATTTAAACCACACCAGACATCAGCTGACAAAGGCTATTTCATGTTTCTGACTTTGAATTGCAGGTACCATGCTGAACATTTCTATCCCCACTATTCTTGCATCATTCCTCAGGTCAGGTAGGCTTTATATATTCAGGCTACTGTTCTTTTAATGCAACTCCCTGGTGCCAAACTATACCACTTTCTCACCTGAATAATAAAAAACAGTGCCTGGTATATCTTACTCCTCTTCCTCTTCCTCACCACTCTTCTGAAGGAGTCTGGACTTTATTCTCTCACAGCTGCTTCCAGTGTTTGGGTGTTTTTTTTTTGTTTTTTTTTTTAACTTTGCATTGCTAATGTTTGTTGAGGCTCTTTTGCTCTCATCGAGTTGTTTTTGCCTTTTACAGCACCTTCTGTCTTTAATTTGCATTTTGGTTGTTCTGTTGTGTTTTGACTTTCATTGCCTTTGGCCGTTTGAGGGTTGTTTCTCTCTGTACAAAACTGTGTCCTTTGCATAATGAATGGTTTGTATAAGGGATATAGGGGTTTATGAAGTGTATGCGTGTATATCTGTGTGTATATATTTCCACAGGCTACCTTGTGTAGCTGTTCTGTGTTTTAAATGAAACACTTTTGCAAATGCAAGTCATGAAATGCTTTCAACTGGAAGGTTTAGGAACTTCTAGTTCCTGCTAAAGTATTCCCAGGAACTACATGGTTCCTGTCGCTGATTTTTTTGTTTGTGCAGTAGATTATGCAGGGCGGGACAATGACAATGAAAAGAGAAAAAAAAAAACACACATAATTGCCAAACACCACCAGGTCAGTAGAGGGCGTTGAGAAAATGACCACTCAGTATAAATGACACCATAGAGCAGGAAGCACCAACTATATTTATCAGGGGGCCAGAATTTACCAGACAGTCACCTTGGGGGCCAGACCCTCACATAAAAATTGAATAAAAATCTAATTTTGTCACAACGTTATTTTTTTAAATGTTTATTGTTTATATTTTTTCCAGTTCATCACAAAACAGAAGGCATTTTTAGTTTTTATGTGTCAGGCTTCTATCACCTATATCACAGTCAACCAATTTTGGAATCCTGTAGTGGGCCGTATCAAGGGGTTCGGTGGGCCGCATTTGGCCCGTGGGCCACCTGTTGATCATCACTGCCATAGAGGGAGAGAGACATCTGTGTAGCACTGCAGTCAGCATGTTAGCATTCAGCCTGTGCTGCTTTTGATCATGATTTCATTTATTTCTCTGCAGATGGACTTGTTGAAGCTTGAAAGGAGACTAGCATAAGTGGCAACGCCATAATCAGTCAAACTTATTTCAAAAAACACCTTCCACCAACAAAACATCGGACTGCTTTTCTATGTAGAGCATAACAGCCAATCAGAAACGCTCACCTTGTAAGTCTTTCAGTGTCAAAGTCTTTTATTTAGACCCTAGCTCCACAAGTCGGACATCGTGCTTGGAGAAAGTTCCCCTGGTTGAAATGCTGATGACTCGTGTTTCTACTTGGATGTGTAAACGTACAAACTAAACCAGATCTCTAAAAGTTCTTAGATATTTGGAGAGCTCTACCCCCAAGGCGGGCTTTTTTAGGGATATCAAACCTTAGTTTTTTCAGTCAAAAAGTGCCTCTGGATATATTTCTGCCAACAAAAAGAAGAGGATAAAGTCCATTCAGTGTTTCATATAATTTGCGTTTCATGTTTTATGGGGAAAAGAGAAAGCCAACATCTTTGTTGCAATTACAACCCAGTGAAGTCTGATGAGCAGTCAAATTATTGTTTATAGACTCCATTTATTTTGCTTTTTCACTATTTTAACAAGTGTTTGGTGACACTCAAGTATAAATAAAACAACAAAGAATTGGTGGTGTTAACCATTACAAACAAACCAGGAGAATCACAGAAGCCCTGCCAGGTCCAGATCTGACCTGGAAACTCTCTGGAGGATTCATTTCTTTCCTCTCAGTGCTCGGTAACTGTGACATGTTGGTTGCCAGGACGGAAAGAAAACACATATGTATGATTCGAAAAGTGTAAACCAAGTTGTGTGCTGCAGCTGACCCTGCTGTAGCTCCTTTATAGTCAGTGAACATGTTCACAGTGTGGTGGATGAGTTTGTGTGGGTGTGTGTTAGAAAGTATTCAAGCATGTATATCCAATTTTCATGCTAATGGGTAACAAATTATTTTCTTTCTTCATGTGCACACAGTCGAGTAAATCCTCCAGAGCTCTCTCTCTCTCTCTTTCCCTGTTTATATCTGACAGAGGGACCCATCTGGGACTGTGCCTGGCTGTTGCAGGGGATCTGTTTCTCTGGCTGGGGTGCCTTGGGGCTGCCCTTACTCCCATCTGATGCACCCAGCAGCAGGACTCATGAGGCTCCATTCATATGGTCATTCATGTTTTATCCTGATAACTGTAAGTTTTTCTGTGATTCACAGACTCACTTCACTTTTATACAAAAAGAAAAATTGCCAGACAGCTTTCATTGGGGTTGTTTTTTCCAGAATATGTACATTAATACATGATGGGGAAAGAAACAAAGGCTTTGGGGTTTGTTTTCATGCCCCACTTAAATTGTGCTGATTGCTCATTGGTACAAAATCTAACAACAGAAATAACTTCCTGTGCCTTTTCTTAAGGCTATCCTCCAGTTTATTGTTTTGATGCAAACTTGGAGAGATCATGTGTTTTTGGGTTGGCAGCAGAGGGTCTTGAATGCATCAGGAGTTTCATTCTTGTATGAAAAAGACTAAAGTTTTTGAAGGCAATGTGAGGACGACCCGTTCAGCATTGATTAGACGGACACTTTTTTCTGGTATCAGGGGTGTTTTTCTAGCAATATGGTCCCCATCCACATGAGCACCATAACCCACTGTCACAAAGACGAGACTCTTGCTAAGGTTTGGATTTCCCAACATGAAAATAAAGCACTCGCGCAGGTACATTGAGGAAGACTACATCCTGCTGTTTCGCTGTTGATTTCACTTAATCTATTGAGCTCACTCTTCCATGCACACTCACTTCTACACTCCAACGCTTCCATTACCCATCACTACCCAGATTACGCAGCTTCACCAGTCATAGATGAAACCATAATCTCACTATCACCGCCCAAAGTCTTTGCATTTCTTGGGTTTCATCAGCTCCAGGCAACTTTATGAACCATTCCCTGGTTACTACGAAGACTTCTTTATCATCAACATACCACTACCAGGGGCCTGCACTCTGTGTTGGGATAGGTTGTGCTTTGTGCCACCGATGGCAGATGACACCCTACACAAGCGCCAAAGAGCACTAATCCATTTAGACTGGATGCAACAAATACATGCTCATACCTATTCAGACCAGATGCAACATGTAGGTAATTTCAGATGGCATTCACCTAGGCTGTCAAAAGGCCAGTCAAGAAAAGAAATTAGCATAAACCTTTCACTCCCCCAAAGCAAATAAAAAAAAAAATCATATCTTACCCCTCCAGTATTTATGTGACACACAGTGCATTCCATTGGATTCAAAATGATGACACTATATGAAATGACCTACATGCCACATCCTTAAATAAAAAGTGTGTTAATGTTGCATCCAGTCGAAATGAGTTAGGCAAAGAATGAATTTCTTTACTTATAACTCAACAGCCCCCAAGCTTCTACACTCAGTATCACTTTTTCTTCTTCAATCAGTCTCACCTGATTGAAGTCTAAGTGAACATTGCTTAATTGATTACAAAGTCCTGGGCATGCAAAACCAACATTTGAGGAGAAAAGCCACCTTGGTTTACTTTGAAGAGTTGGGCTGATGACCTGATAGAGATTTGAGAACATGAGTATATAAGACACTGTTACACTGTTCTCTCTGTGTTTGACAAACTAATGTACCACATATTATTACATATGTAAAAACTGCAGTACCTTTGGTGTCCACTTGCAGCTGACACTGAAGTGTCAAAAACCACATACACACAAATTCAAGGAAGCAGGAATAAGCACATTTACAGCTGAGAACAACAACTGTTAGTCTGGATGGCTCATTTCTCTGACAGCACACTGTACATCTTTGTAATACCTCAGTAGTTTAGGAGATTGTAAAATTGAATATTCTGGATAGATAAAGGCCGAGTTGTCCTGGCTGAGAGGCAGGTGCACTGTCTCTGTCAGTAAGGAAACTCAAAGCCCGACTCAGCATCGTCACTTTGACTTGAGGGGGCGAAATAGACCTTAGTAGGTTTAGTCAGCATTTTCAGCAAAGTTCCTGTGAATGATGGGTTTAAAATTTTGCTTCAGAAGCACATTATTGACATCACAGCTTGTTTATTTCACAATCCAATATACCATCAATTGCCCCACAGCAACAACAACAACAATGATAATTAAAAATAATAATAATAATAATAATAATAGTAATAATACTCATTAGACCATATTACTAGCGTAATTATCATATTTTTTTCATTTGTGGTGAGTTTTCATTTTGTACAGTGATTCCTCTAACCATCACTCCTCTATCCCTTTTCTTTTACTTTCTTCTTAACTCCCTTAATAACCAATCCCTTCAGGAAAGGCAGTGTCTGTTTATTCATCTTCACTTGCCTCCTGCTCTTGGACATCCCCAGCTGCTACACAGCTCCCAGACCTTTTCCTACAACTCACCATCGTTGTGAATAAAAGCTCCTGGCTTCACTGTTTTTGGAGCCTGTGACAAGTTCTCCCTGGATTTGATCTTTAACTCCAAGGATCCAATTAGTGTGTGTCTGTCCGCTACACAGTGCTCTCTCACAGCTGCGGCAGGGCAGTGAGAAGAGCTTTTCAAGTACTTTAAAGTTGAGACTGATCTACAGGGCGCACTCCTGGGCACACAGGGTCACCCAGAAATCCTCACAGCTAATGAAGAGAGAGCAAATAGATAGAAAACAAGAGGGGAGACAACGAGGAGAAAGAAATATTCTCTGTTTTCTCTTTTTAGTCCAAGAGCACACACACACATAATCTCCTCTTAACTTGACATCCACCTGGTTTAGAATCATGTAAACAGGTATGAACATAACAACTGCAGCAGGGCACAATGGCTGTGAAATACAGTTCACAGCTGTGCTTGCTTAGTGATCACTCTGACTTCTCTGGTTTGATTATTACAGATTGATCTTTATGTGTTTTGCTTTAAAATCAAATATATAATCAGATATGAAATGACACCAGGAGAAACCAAGAACCATCCAGACAGCATAATCACTGCAAACAGGGTGTTGCATTAGATTCTATTGACGATGTCAAAAACAACCAAGTCCCTTTCCCCAACCTATAACTAAAACAAGTCGTGACTGCCTTGAATTTGTATTTTTATCTTCTTGGGGACTTAAATTCTCAGATCTTGCTGCAGCCACATTGGGATTTTCCATCATTGCACCATTGCATGGTAACTGAATGCTCTGTCTGCTTGGTTAAAGTGATGCATCATTGCTCCAGAATTCAGCTAAATAGAAGGTGTGTGTCTAATTCTGTAAATGATGGCAGAATATTGTTGAAATTTCACTCAAATTTCCAAAAAAATTCTAGGTTGTTCATCGTGTTTTGTCATGCTTGTTTCTTCGTGATCACCTCATGGTTGTAGCCATTTTGTTTTCTGTGGGAGTGGCACCCACTAGTTTGATGCTTAGTCCTGTTGTCACATCCACAACTGAATCATGTTTTCACCTTTTGTCAGCAGCAGTCATGTAAGTATTTGTGGGTTTTTAATTTGTGCAGTTGGCAGTTTTTACATTCAGCCTTGTTAAGTTACCTCGTTGAACTTAAGTTCTTGCTTACGCACTTTCATTCAACAAAAGAAATTTGATTGTGTGTTAAAATTTGAGCGTTGAAAAAAAATATTTATTCATTGTTTCAAGGGTGGGGGTGTTATGGCTGTATGTGTTCTGCGTGTTCCTTCCTCCTCTCTGCTCATTCCAGGTGAAACTGATTGCAGACGAGGCTCACCTGGTGACAGCCTTAAAGGGCTCACTGCTGTCGCAGTAGGGAGAGGTGTTTGAGTTTAGGACTGCTGCCCTGCTGCCTCTCATTTGGGATTTTATTGTTTTAGTTTGTGCTCTTTATTCCTGTGTTTTATTAATAAATCCCTTTTGTATTTTTTTAAGATGTGTTTTAATATTAATATTTTTGTATTAATTTTTTGAGGACAGTTGTTTACCCCATCGGGCCACTTTTAGTTGGGGCATAACAGTTGTGATCATTACTTTTCTGATGCATGTCACTCTGCATGAACTTTGCTCTGTAACCATATCTTTCTTCTTAAAGCACTACATTGAGCAGTAGGAGCAGTAAAAGCAGAATTGATTGATGAGAATTCATGGAAACCACTGCAGATGCTGATGAGACTGGCATGCACTGATTTACTGCTTTAACTTTCAGCACCACGGACAGCTCCGTTCTTCATACAGTGACGTGTTGGGCTAGCTCCTCTCTGGGGAGTAAGATTTCAGATTTGTTTTTTTATTGTTTACTTTCTGTCCACTAGAGCCTGCTGCAGTGATTAAATAGAATTTGTAAAATTTAAAAAACTGTCAGTGTCATGAATACAATTTTTGAGATAATGTGCATGTGTGTATGTGTGCATTTATGCTAGTTGCTACTGTAGTGTCTTAGGTCTTGTAATGCTTTTAAATAACTTTATGAGCTTGAACAACCATTTTCTTAGCTTTAGTAAAGTGGCAGTCCTGTTAGTTTTAAGAGCCTACCAGTGCAAACATAAATCAGCACCACAACTAATTATACCAGCAGTGTTAATATGGCTCCAAAACAGGTTATTCACTATCCATCATAGTGTTGGATTCAGGACAGACTTTTATCTATTAGTTCCAGTGGTGCCCAAGCATGTGTACAGGGTTCTTGCACATTTTTAGGTTTCACCCAACATTAAAGCTACATGTTAATGAAAAGGATCAATTCCAACTCTGTGTTTCTGTTACAGTGCAAAGCTTCTTCGCTATTTCTCAGTTTATGACCTAGTCCTGGTCATCTTCAAGACTCATTCAGTAATTTGTTATTGATTAGTCACTCAGTTACATTATGTTATGGAATTTGTAAGACATACTTGAAAAAAAGTACCCCAGTTTAATGTAAAAGGTCAAGGAGGCTATGAGTTTTTGTTCCTGGAGTTATCAAACATGCCAAATATAAAAATACTATTATTGAAAATCAATTTCAACTAAGTGTTGGTCCTGTTTGTTAAAGAGCATTTGCTGTTTGTAATTCAGAAATTCTACTTTAAAATATAATCTCTTAACCCATGCTTAGGAAAATGAAGACACTTTTTTTTTTACTATGTATCACAGGTACCTTTATTCTACATATCTACCATCATTTTGCACAGGCAACAGTAAAAAAAAACAGATTATCTTCAATCCTAGCGTTAACAGCAGAGAAGGACTCACAGGATGAAGACCTTTGATTGGCACAAACTTAAACATGTTTTATCAAAAAGCATCAAGTCTGCTGCAAAGGGAAATTACTGATGTACAGGAGCTGCTGTGCAAACTTAGAAACATATGCCACCCTCCACTTTCAGCCTTATCAAGCACACTTCTCTCTTCTCCACCTAATTCATTTGGGCCTGCTCTTTCATTCTGGATGAAGCTTGGATGTTCGTTTTAGCTGCAGCAGCTTTTCCTCCCCTGCTCGAGATCAAAACAGACCCATTCGCAAATTACTGTCTCATACCCCTCCAGGATGGAAAACGGGCGAAAAAATAACTACATATTTTACAACCTTTACATGATTCATGGTCCTCTGAGATGCTGTGGAGTAGGGACCCACGTGGTTCATTTAG
>RPOG01002278.1:0-100299 GCA_008086565.1 Thalassoma bifasciatum | reverse complement strand
GTTTGGGTAGAAACACGCTGTCTACACTTTACTTTTGTGTTCGATATGAGTGATTCTTTCTTACGTACCACTTGTAATGGTCCAAACCGAGTGACTATGGAACCACTTGTTTTCTTGCCTATGCAACTTTTCAGTTTGTGCACAGCAACTGAAACCTTTTGCCACGAGTTCTGTCCTCACAAAAACCTCAACAAACCCCCAAAAAACCCACAAAGCGCTTTATCACATCTCCACTTCTTTTTAAGCTCCTAATATGATCAACAAAGGTTACGTATATATTCTATTATACAGCATATATATAAACATATATATTATATATCTAAAGTCAAGTGTTTATACTCTGTCTTTGCATTCCTACATATATATGACAATGCAGTATATATCTATATATATAGACATATATATATACATATATATTCTATCTTGTAACTCTGGAATTTGTTACGATTTTTTGAAGTGCCTTTTCCTTTTGTTATTCCCATGAGGTTTGGGTTGTCTTTCCTCCGCCCCTCAGCCGCCCAGCCATACTGAAACCTCTGCTGCTGTCAAGCTAAAAAGGAAACCAGGGAACCAGTGACACCGAAACCTTAATGCTGTCCCCTCACACTGTACTGTCTGCAAGAAAACACACGCATTAAAGTACAGCCCACACCCTGCAGCCTGTCCTGTCTGCCACGTGTCAGAAAGCCATGTCTGATTCCTCACTGGAGAGTCATCCAAATATAAAAATGTTCAAAGAGGCTGAAATAAGTAGTCACTCCATCTATAAAACAACCAGAATTTGCTACAGTAATAAACTTATTTTAATGGAAGTAGCCCACTTAGTGAAGGTGAAGTTCATCTGTTCAATTTTACTATCTTCACACAACATCTGCACCTTCAAATCAACATAATTTCTTTACAAAGCATATTTACACGTTGTCCTCCTCCTCAGTTTTGATCCTATTTTGACCTATTTTGATCTTGTCACCAAGCTCAGATCTGTTCACATGACCCGCTAAATTGACCGGTGACACTTAACAGAAGACTTTCTTCTTGAAAAGTGGATTTAATCTGCGTAAGCATAAAAAACAAATAAAACACTTTTATTCTCCCAAACTAAGATACAAAGCTGTTCTTTATTCCTAATTTCTAGTAACAAAAAGTCTCCTTAGACTTAATATAAGCATCATTTAAGTCCAGATGAATGTCTTATTTTACTTTATAAGCCCAAAATACGGCCTGCATTTTTTGTGGTGAGTAAAAAAACTGCCAGTGAAGTTTGAAAAGTTGATTTTTTTTAGGTTTTTTTTTATCCCTACAGACTCAACTCATTTTTCAATAACCTTGTAGTGTTGGTTTTTCTTTACCCATTGACAAATATTTTACCTCTAAACTCCCATTTGAAGTCTTCTCTTTGGCTTTGTTATCTTGTATTAAGACATTAATCTGAATTTACTTTTTGGATGTCCCACATATGAAAGGAACTGTGAGGACTTATTAGTTATTAGTGCTGAAATAGGTTATTTCCAAATGCCATCTCTCAGCTCAGATCAGCTTCCCGTCTCTGTAACAACACCACACTGGCTGACTATGTTTAGCACTGAGAAGAAAAATCTATGTATTTTTGTGCTGAAAACAATTTCTGTATTTATTTTGGAGTGGTAGTGAAAATAAAAGTTGAACTATCTGACAAAAACAGAGCAGAGGAACGCTAAATGGAAGAGTGATAGAGCACAGGCCAAAGGCTAAATCACTAGCTAGAGGCTAAAACACGGGCTAAGCTATATGTGATGATGCTTATCCCAACTCACACGCACTTTACTGCAGTGATCTAATCAAACCTGAGAGTCCATCAATAAGATCAAGAGCGAGGTTGCATTTGCTCTGCTTGGTGAGGTCGGAGTTGGTAGATGAGCACTGGTAGGACATAGCAAGTATTCACTAACATTACGGATACATTACGGATACACAGTAGCGCTAAATGTAGCCGGTGACTAAACAATGGAACAAACTTACAAATTTTGTTTGTTTTCACGTGTCAAACAACAAGCTACTTAACTGCTAATAAATACATTACCTCATCATGTTGTATCTGGTAAAAAGTTGTCTTGAGCAAAGCAAGTAAAAGATCTGCTCTCCATTTATTTCTCCAAAACTAACCGAAACTGAAGCAAAACTTGTTCATCTTGGGAGCAAAGGCTCATGCTAGCTTTTCCAGAAAGACCTCATGGCAACTTTAAGTTTAAAAGACATGAATAATAGCTTTACTTCGATATATTGCAGTGTGCTACCAAGCTACAGCATGAAATTAAGCTTATCAGCCACTTTCACATCAGAGGAAGCCAAGTTTGGTGAGTATAATGAGAATGTTTGTTTTCATGGTAGCGCTATCTTCAGTTTGCTTAGCTATAGTGACAATCACTGCCTATGCTAACCACCCCGTCAAATAATAGGTTGACTGTTTTCCTTGTTGTCAACAAATCCAATGAACAGAGACAAATTAACAACTTACTGCCTGAGCTTGTGTGCGTCCAGAGAATGAATGGCTGTTATTTCACAATCCTTCTTTTGATCACATATTTATGGACGCACATGTGAGTAATCCACTGGGGAGACAGATATTTGAGCTGTTAGCACATCTGACAAGTGCAACTTTAAACAATATGGCTGCAATGAGAGCGGTGTTTGTGTTTTCTTGTATGGAGGAAGGGAAAACTGAGGAGGAGCACTTTCTAATCCCCAAACCAGGACCCTGAAGTTGAACCTCAAATCCATCCATGCGTGCACATATCCCCTTATGCATGTGACACAGACATCTCCAGCAGGATTGTGGGTGAATATTTCAGCACATAGCCCACCATGTGTGCAGGATTTATGAGGGTGCAGGTGATCACATAGACTGACCTGCTCTGTGGGGACAGCTAACAGGTGGCGGACTGATACTGTTTCACAAAAAAAAACACTGTAGAGTTCAAATGAGTGCTGCAAATTTAATTGTTCTTTTGGGCTATGTTACAACAATTGGGTCGGGAGAAGATGAATGCCTGTATCAGCTTGTTTATTAAAATATAATTTATATTTATTTGTTGTGAAACAGCACAATGTAATGTTGTGCAGATGGTTGTTGGGTTTTTGGACTCCAAGCTTGAAACTGTCCGCGCACTGTTATCCAAGGCCTTATCTATTCTCCCTGTGCCAAAGTGCTCCATTGTGGTCCATGATATATTAAGAGTATATTTAAAACTGAAAGAGCACCAAATATATATGATACCACTCCTAAAAATAACCTCCAACTGATAGACTAACAGCTGCTGTTAGTGTGCAGATGTTTGATTTAAAATTAAATCTATATATTTGTAAGCAATTTTAAGTCCTTTGCAAAAACAAGATAGCACTGAGAAATAGGGATTGTTATTTTCAGTCTTATTGTTGGGTTTATTGATGAGAAGAACTGATTCTTACACCCGAGTTTAGACATAAAGATGTATTAAGCAGGATGCTAATTCATGTCATTTGATGATATGAATTTCCCTAACCAGTTATCATAGTTAAGTTTCAGACCCCCCCTCTGAAAGATAGAGCTAATATAGATAATCATTGCTTGAATCAGCTCTGAATCTTCTTTAATAATGTGAATAAACCACAGAAGGTCCCTTATCGTGCAGACATTTCTTTCCACAAACCAACCAGACACTTAGAACAGCGAGAGTAAAACCCCTAATGAGCTGGCTGAATCATTTTGTGTTAAATCATCCACAGAGGGGATTAAACTGATTTCAACCCCCCAGAGGAAGCTGTGATGGACGAGCCTGGTTCCACCACACGCAGACAGACGCAGCAGTCCCAGCTCAGTGAGGGACTGTGCGCTCTGTCCAGGTCTCCATATCACTGTGTGATTGAGTTGTGTCTCACATGTTTCAAATATGCTTGATTGTATCTCTCAGTTCACTCTTTACTTCCACACATGAGCGACAAAGTGCTGTCTGACGTCCTTTGACGGGGGGGTCAGTCGTTCCACTCCTGTACTGTGTCGTGGAGGAGGGTTGAATTTCACATGAGAATGAGAGCAATGAATGAACTGTTTCTGCTGAGTTTTCCATGTTTTCACCTTAAAACACCAAATAAAACAAAAGTCTTAACCACATGTGAACAGACTCCTTTCTTTCTGTGTTTAAACAGTAAACAACTGGCAGCAGGGTTGCCATTATGCTATTTTGAAACAAACAGGTTTTTTTTACTGTAACAGAAATTTACAGTATTTTACTGTTCATCACATCACATTTTCCATTGTGACCATGAGCGAGGAGGGCACACAGTGGACATGAGGCCCTGCTGTATATGTGTGTATCGCATGGGTCAAAGGTTGTCTTTGCCCTTGCACAGGATGGCTGTCCACGCTCATCTGCTTGGACCGGTCTTTGATGGCAGAGACCAGGAAGGATACTGTAAAATAATGGTATCATCTACTGTGGAACTAAACAAAAAGTCCCCTGACTTTCCCCCCCTTCTCACTCATGGTAACATTGTGTCCAACTCTAGAAAAACGCCCACTCTTCCACAAATACTGTTTCATACTGTGATTTAAAACATAGCATACACTGTAAGCCTTTGCTTTAAACTAACAGTAAAAACTCAACAGTATTTTACCATGTGCATATTATACAGGAGCAATGCAATCTGGGAGAAAAAAAAATCCTTTCTCAGCAGTATTCAAAATACCATTATTTACAGGGAATTCCTGTAAATTTACTTTAAATGGCAGGATTGTATGACTTTGCTGTAAATTTACAGCAGTCTTACAACAAAAAATATATATATTTATGTTTTTATTTCTATTTATTCATGTTTCTCTGAATTTTTTTTCCAGCATTTCCAAACAGTTACACATAATTTTTGACATTTTATGCTGTTGTTAATATACTTGTTGTTTCATGAGGTCTTCTTCAGTCACAGGCTTAATTGTAATTAACTTCTTGTTTGTAAGCAAAAAAAAAATTAACAGGATAATGCAATCACTGGATGTTACTTTATATCATCATGTTTGTTTGGGTTTTTTTTTTTTACCTCTGGGGTTCTTCTGGG
This sequence comes from Thalassoma bifasciatum, assembly GCA_008086565.1. Lineage (NCBI taxonomy): Eukaryota > Metazoa > Chordata > Actinopteri > Labriformes > Labridae > Thalassoma > Thalassoma bifasciatum. Next base: position 95,235 of record RPOG01002278.1, on the reverse strand, counting down.
GACAACTGACTTGAAGTTACAATCATCATAATAATCATCATAACAATTTTGACTTATCTCTTAATTTTGACTTTACTTGGTCAACAAAAGAAATAGAAAAAAAAAAAAGCTCAATAAAGCCAGTTTTTCTATATTATATTTGTTAATGGTAGAAATCGGCTTCTAAACATCATTTGCGTTTCTATTATAGAAAGACTCTTTAAACAGAAAAGGGGTGTTTTTTAAATAAATGGATGGGTTGGAAAGCTTCTATGTCATCTTTAGGTATTTTTGCAGCATCTCCAAAAGGCCGAATAGAGGGTCCTCTTGTGGGGTTTGTAGAATATGGCACCCTGATCGAACTAATATGAAATTAATATTAATTAAAAACAACAAAGAGACCAGAATGAATGTTCATCACGTTTATTAAGTAATCCTTTTAGCCTATTTCTGGGTGATTTAGTTTTGTGAAATAACATCGGGAGATTCTTATTGAAGTGGACTCATGCTTTGGCTGCCTGTAGAGGTCAGAGGTCACTGATCTACTGTCCTTGGAGGGTGTAGGAGTAATGAAGGGTTCCTCCTTTCTTCAGGAAGCAGTCGTGGTGATGGGTTCCCACCTTGATCTGTCTCTGGCAGATTCCCAGCAGGTCATCAAACAGGAAGTCAGCGTCGTAAACCTCCAGCCTCAGCACGTCGTTCTCCTGAGCCTTAAAGTGGGTAAACTCCTCCCCCCACCACGGGTTACTGTCGTCGTCACGGGTCGATGTTTTACCCAGCGAGGCGGAGGCACAGAACACATCCACGTAGCCATCTGTGGTTCCCAGGAGGTTTGAGGGCAGATCGCTGGCCCGCAGGTTGAACAGTTTGATCTGAGCGTGGGTGGCAGTCAGACCGCAGAGGAGCAGCAGGAGGAGCGGGACACGGGAGGCCATGGCTGCACAGGAGGCAGGGGACAAAGAGCAACAAACATTAGACCTGCTTTTGTTGTGCAGTTTATTTGAGATGCAAAGTCAGGACATTTCTATTCCAATTGGAGCATCCAATTATATCCAATCATCTCTGGACCAATTACAAAAGCATACAAAGAAGTAGTGGTGTACTAGAACCAGAGGTGGAAAGAGTACTGAATTTTTGTTTTTTTTATTACAAGTACTGTTACATTGCTTAAATTGTACTCAACTATAAGTATTACTTACTTAATTACTTAATTACTTGTTAAACTAAGGGTTTATTATTGCTCCATGAAAAGCAGGCGTTCAAACTGATTTCGCTGTAGGCAACATCAAAGTTTAGAGCACGTTTCCTTAACAAACAATAATGTGTGAAAAACTCCACTTCGGCTATATGGTTTTTAAACAAATGCAGATATAAAGAAGAAATTTAGATTTTGTCAAGAATGACAAAAATGTTGGGGTTTTTTTTTACTTGCATACAAATGTTTTAACTGTGACAGCAGAAAAGTACTATTATAGTGTGATGAACTCTTAGACATTCTTGCATTTCTGTCACTTCATTTTCTGAACCTTTCTGAACCACCAATAGGGCTGAAAATATGTAGATGAAAGGTTAGGAAATGAATCCAAATTGTGGGGGTGACTACTCAGTAGGGGTTTGTGATTTTTAAAGTGGTGAAGTAGATTACGTGGTGTAAATTGTACTTATGTATGAGTACAATTACACACTTGAAAACAATACTCTCAAAAGTACAAGTAGCCAAAAAATCAACTTAATTACAGTAATGTAAGTATTTGAAATTCGTTACTTCCACCCCTGACAAAAACCCTATATAAAAACCCTAATGTCCCTGAAATAATCAGCAGAATCTAACAGATGTTCACAAACCAGAACAAATCAAATCACCTCAAACTCTTAATCTGCCAAATACAGGTGAGTTACATACAAATCTAGCCTGTAGTTTTTTTTTAAGAACACATAAATCAGCTACAAACAGAAGAGTGTTTCTGTTCAAGGGTGTAAAAAACATGTTTATTTCTGCTGCAAAGTCAGATATTTTAACATGAGGGAACTGAATCACTGCTGAAACACCCTCTAGTGGACACTTGAGAAACTGACCAAACTTTAATGACTTGTCAGAAACAATTTTTAATGTCTCTCTATCTCATTTAGGGGGGAAAAAATCTTTCTATGTCTCAAATAAACAAGTAACTACAACACTGTGCTTACTGTTAAAGTAAAAAAATATTTTTCCACACGTTGTTTTTGAATTCTTGAAATCAGAATTATGTTTCAGTGTAGATTAAACAGTTCTGTGTAAATCTGCAGTGGCAGGTGTGTTCTTACCTGTAGCGTCGATGCTGTGTGTCTCAGCAGAGTTTGAGTATCAGCAGGTCTCATATCAGTTTTTTTTCTCACCGCCCATATCACAAGCTGCTCCTCTCTCAGCGTTACACAACACCACAAACACTGAGTTTGACCGCTTTGACACAACATCCTGTGTCCTATGAGAGAACTGTACCTCCTTAAACCACACACAACACAAACACAAACATTAAAGTCAAAGTATCTGCCAACAGCCATCAGATTGCAGGGACATCACTAAGTTATTTTACCCAGGAACTCAACTCTAAATGTGCTGTTTCACACACAAAAGTGAACTTCATTTATTGGATTCAGGTGTTGCATGTGTTTATTCTCTGACATTTGTTACTGGCAGATGGTGCTTTTAAAAAAGGAGTTTTGAGAACATTGTAGAAGGATAAATTAACTTGAGTATATTTATGAGAATACAGGGATTAATGGGTGAGAACAAAGTCAGAACTTGAATTTATGGATGGCATGTATTTTATTTTGAAAGATAACATCAGTAAGGCGTCTTCATCTGTCTTCATTAGAGAGAGGATCAAAAATACTCTTGTAAAGATTTATTTGTAGGATAGGACAATTCGTAAGAAATATTCTAATTGCCATTATTTTTCCATTTATTGCAATTTCAATCCAAATTTATTGTGCCATTATTTTATGTCATCATTGCTAAATTGAAGGGTAGTTAGATTTTTTTTTTTCAAATTCTAATTTCCAGTGGAAAAAAATCTAACTGAGGGTGAAAATTGGGATTTAACAAATAAATAAATAAATAACTGTTTATATATACAGTTACATCCCAGGAATTAGATTTTCATGAAAAGGTTCAATGTTTTTGTCACCCATTTCAATGAATGGAATAAAGTTATCATATAGACTTATAGTGGGAATTATTTTGAGCCTTTATTTCTTGAAATGTAAAGTGATTATGGCTAACATAATAACAACCTAAAATTCAGTGTTTCAGAAGTTTTTAAACAGAAATGTGTATAAAAATTTTTTGTTATTTTCTGACCATTTTCCAATTTCCCTCCAATTTTTGGTCTTTTTAACCCATTTCTGCTGCTTTTTAACTTTTTTTTTCCACCTTTAGACTTATTGCTGTTTTTGTCACTATTCACCACCTGGATTGTTTCTCTTGTAAGGGTTGTTTTCAAAAAATTGGCTCTTTGGTTGAGAAGGGTTGAGTAACTCTAGTGTAGAGCTTGTAAAAAAAAAAAAAACTTGTATCTGGAATTCTTACACATTTTAAGTTACAGAAATATTGCACTGTCTGGGATTAGAATATTGCAAAAGGTCATACTGTGATTTTACCTAATTTGTAATTAAACACCAGGCCCTATATACTGTCTGTCATGGACCTTTCAGTAAGAAACTGACTTTTAACTGAGGGCACATCAGCACCACAATGTCATAAGAATCATTACTCTGAATTTTCTTAAGACCCTGTGCTGGTTCTTAGAACAACAGGACATCAGGATCTTGTCAGGTCATGCTTTGTATTTCATAAATCTACGACTGTTAACATTGATGTGCTGATTTTTCCCTCATACAGCTTTTATTTATTTATTACAAAAGGACATCTCTATTCTTATAATATCACAATTGTACTTATAAATGTATGCTCTTTGTTTCACATCTGAACATAAATATCATCATCTTTGTTGAAGAGCATAGAGGAAGCTGCTTGACAACTCTGCTACCAATGAACACAGTACACTAAAGGAGGTTGTTTCGATCATATCTGTGGGACACTCTTCTAAATAACGTGCTGAACACAGTGCATGGTTGCTGCAGTTTAGTTTTATTACTTGTTGACAGTTTGGAAAACAGAGATGTGATCATGATGTGACAAATGCTCCTGAAAAAGATCAATCATCATGTTGATGCCTTTCAGTATCTGTGAATCCTAATCAGAGGAGACAGGTTAGGTGGGAAATATGACCAAATCTTTGAGGACTGATTTCATCCTCACATTTGTTCTGTGTCAGTGTTCTCTCATATAACGTGTTGATTAAATCAGCTGTTAGCGACTGAGGGTGTAGGTGTAATGAAGGGTTCCTCCCTTATCCAGGAAACAGGTGTGCTTGTGGGTTCCCACTTTGATCTGGCGCTGGCAGGCTCCTATCAAGTCATCAAACATCAGGTCACGGTCGTAAACCTCCAGGATCAGCATGTTGTTCTCCTTAGCCGTAGAGTGGGTGAACTCCTCCCCCCACACTGGGTTTTTGGTGTCTTGATGGTGTTTGGTCTGCCCCAGGGAAGTGGAAGCACAGATCACCTTGACATATGCGTCTGGGGAACTGAACACGTCAGAGGGCAGGTCCTTGGCACTCAGGCCAAAGATCCTGATTTTGGAGTGAGCCACATTCAGACCACACACCAGCAGCAGGAGGAGAGAGAGAGAGGGAGCCATTACTGCACCACGAGCTGTGGAGAGAACAACAAAAATGAGTCAAGTCTTCTTCCTCATTCTGGGGTTGTAGCTCTGGTTGATGTCTGCTGGTGCGAAACAGTGAAAAGGACTTTGACTTCTTCTTCAAATCAAGAAGTTTAGACTGGACACTTGGGTTAGTGTCTGTTTTTAGGCTGTTTGGCCTCATGAAAAACAACACCTCCTGGTTTCAGATAAGGTGAATTGCTCTTTCCGCTCAAACCCTGTTCACTAAGACTTTTGTTGCGTCATCCCCCTCCCTGGAAACAAGTGAGAAAACATCGCCCTAAAACATCTGTGTTTGTTTCTTTAAACTGTTTCATGTTTATATTTCACAGAATGTCCCAGACGTTTCACAAACCTTTGACCTTTACCTGTGAACTTCACTGTGAGTCTGTGCAGGTGTAAGAACAGAAGATCAAGAAAATTATAATATATCAGGTTTGAAGGCACTGCCAGTAGTTTTTACTGACAGAAAAACACACTGGTGTTTGTTCTGGTGCTTGGTCCACAAGAATGATTTGAAAAGTGTTTTTTTTTCTACTATTTAACTGATTTTTAACATTTTGAACCAACATCATATGTGTCAAAAATATACAGTTATAAATGTTGTTCAGTGTAACATTTCTATTTTGATTATTAAAATGTTCAAAGAGCTGGAGAGTAGATAAACATTTCTCAAACATGAAATTTTTTCCTGTGTGAATCAAAACCTAATACAGAGAAAAGCACTCTAGTTTTACTTCACCAATTTTGCCAAAACAAACAAACAATCAAACAAAAAAACAAATGGCATAATTTTTGAACCATGTACTTTGGTTATGGACATGGACCCTTTTCTTTTTGGCAGATGTGCTGCCCTGTCTCTCCCTGTCTTTGTCTTTGTTATCTGACATGACAGTGGTTGCAAAAGTTGCTGCAAAAGGTTTTTTGGCTACATGTTTAAACTGTATATATACTCACATTCACACGCAAAAAAATAATCACCACAAACACTTATACAGTCCTACCTTATATACTACAATAGATATGCAAAGGCTAAAATTCACACACACACACACACACACACACACACACACACACACACACACACACACACACACACAAAGAACAGTGAGGGATCCTGCTTCTTAAAAACACAGCTGACAGCTTACAGGGCTTCATAAAGCCATGTTGTCAATCTATCAGTGATTAATCTTCCAATTTATTGCTCCAAGTATCTAACAGCTTCATATTGTAGCATAATTTTGTTATCACCTGCTATAGCTGCTCTCTTTCCAGCAGGAAAAGAACATTACATGCCCCCCTATTTTTATTAACAGATAGAGCAGCAGCCTATGTAAGCTGATTTCAAACAGGAGCTTTGTGAGCTGCAGTCATGGATCTGATTGAGAAGTTGTACAAAGAAAAAAGAGGGAAAAAATGTTGAAAAGAAGTAAAGCCTTACCTGATACCTTCTTTTCAGCGTCTCACCTCACAGTCTGCTCCTACAAGTATTTAAAGGCTGACAGAGCTCGTATCAGAGAGATTATAAAAAAATTAAAACCTGCATCATTCTCAGCGTTATATAATACCACTCATCAAGGTTGTTTTGGTTTGTTTAATTTTGGATTTCTGCTCTCTGGTGTCGTCGCCAACCTGTGAGGGAATATGATAATTCCAATCTAATGATTCAAACTTTTATTATCGTGGCACTTTCTATACTATGGAGGTCCGGAAGTTAGGCAGAGTACACCAAATTATTTTCTTCTTTAATTTTAACACATTTTAAAGTGTTTTTAATCAGAGAGGAGAAGCTTTTATTTGCCCTCTCAGGTTTTATTTCCATTAACCATATTTGCTACTTTGTTTGTTCAATCAATTTGACAACTCTAGACATCTTTAGACCCATCACAAGTGAGGCAAAGTGTTTTGACATATACTACATACTACTTTCTAATGCAGCATGTAGTAGTCAATGCATACTGCATACTGTATTTGAAGGTAGTATGACAGTTCTGTTTGGTCTGTTTTGTAGTTTGCTACACTGGTTTCCAGTTTGAGGAAAGTGAGAGTAAAGCTGATGAATTTTTCTCTTGACTTTATTATAATTTATTATTATTAAGTTATATTAGGACAACTCAATAAATATTAAAGCAATAAATTCTCCAGTAAAAAACCTCTACATTTTGGAGTAAAAAATTAGAATTTTTGGGTTTTAAAAAGTTGCAAATTTATGGTACAGAACAGGATTAAAACACAGACGTCCTCTTCATTTATTTCAAATGATTATAGGTCCAAGGGCTTTAAACTACATTAGTTTTACAAGGAGACTTCTGATCTTTTGTGATAACTGCAGAGGATGTGTGTGTTTAAATGTGGATGTTGCAGCAAAATTCATCATATTTGATTTTTAATATTACACCATATGTAATTCATTGAAAATAATCTGAAGTGGATTGACTTTTTATATTTAGAGATGATGGAAAAGCTGTTTCTGATAATGCAGGTATGATTTCAAATATGTTAACAGGATAATGATAACATATACCATCTAAGTTCCCCACTTAAAAGATGTTTTCGGGCTCACACTTAAATTGTTCCACTGCTTTGCCCAAACTTTCTCCGGTGTCTGTCATTTTCAATTCAGACCTGCGGCCAGGCGCTTTGCATTGTGGGAAACAGTACGCCAGGTAGACTGGTCCGATACATACTGAGAAATTTTCCCGCATCAGTAGGTCATCCGGGTAGTTTTGGCACACTGAACATTTGTTCGCATACTGCATCCTGCATTTTGGGCAAATCAGTGCATCGGACCAATCTACCTGGCGTACTGTTTCCCATAATACAAAGCGCCTGGCAGCAGGTCTGAATTGAAAATGACGGAAACCAGAGCGGAACAATTCAAACAACTGTTCCTCCCCCACAGCTCCCTCGTCCCATGGCGTCCCCCAGGGTTCGGTGCTTGGTCCCCTCCTTTTTATTCTATACATCCTCCCCATCGGCAACATCTTCCATCGTCACGGTCTCCGTTTCCACTGCTACGCTGACGACATGCAACTTTACATCTCCACCACCTCCATCACTGCTCCAACCCTCTCCACCCTCACCAACTGTTTGACTGAAATAAAATCATGGATGAACATTAATTACCTCCAACTTAACTGTGATAAATCAAACCTTTTAATCATCTGCCCCAAATCCCTCACCACAACCATCAACAACGTCACCCTTCAGATAGGCAACAATTTCCTCACCCCATCCCCCCATGCTCATAACCTCGGTATCATTTTTGACACTCACCTCACCCTGGATCATTACATCAACCATGTCACTAAAACTGCATTCTTCCACCTCAAAAACATCGCCCGTCTCCGTCCATCCCTCTCCTTCTCCACTGCTGAAACCCTGATCCATGCCTTTATCACTTCCAGACTTAACTACTGCAATAGCATCTTCTACAGCCTCCCCTCACAACAACTCAACAAACTACAATACATCCAGAACTCCGCCACCCGCCTTCTCACTCACACCCCTACCCGAGACCCCCATCACCCCTGTCCTCCAAAACCTTCATTGGCTCCCTATCAAACAACGCATCCACTTCAAAATCCTTCTCCTCACCCACAGAGCCCTCCATAACCAGGCCCCCTCCTGCCTGTCAAACCTGCTTCACCACTACACCCCCTCCCGTGACCTCCGATCCTCAGAAGCCCACCTCCTCTCTGTTCCTCCCAACACCAAGCACCGATCCTGGGGGGACAGAGCTTTCTCTGTCTCCGCCCCCACCCTCTGGAACGCTTTACCACCTCACCTCCGAACCTGCCAAAATGTATCCACTTTCAAAACCCTCCTCAAAACCCACCTCTTCAAAATTGCTTTTAATGTTTGATTGCTTTTAAATGTATTTCTTTTATCTGCTCTAAAAACTGCAATTTTTACTTTGTGATGTTTTATTTGATGTTTTTATCTTCTGTACAGCGTCTTTGAGTGTTATGAAAAGCGCTTTATAAATAAAATGTATTATCATTATTATTATTATTATTGATAAGTGTAAGCCCTAAATAGAGGAAGCTCCTAGAAAACCCTGCAGACTTTGTAAAGTAAATTGGAGGTTGTTTTGATCAACTCTGTGGCACACAGTGTGTGATTGTTGCAGTTCAGTTTTATTTCTTGTTGACAGTTTGGAGAACAGAGAGAAGTGACCATGATGTGAAAAATGCTCCTGAATAAGAATCAATCATGTTGATGCCTGATGTTAATCTTAAAAAGAGGAGCCAGGAGGAAAATATGACCAAATTTCTGAGGACTGATTTCACCCTCACATTTATTTTGCGTTTTGTTTGGTACTTTTATACAACATATTGATTAAATCATCTGCTTCACTGACTGAGGGAGTAGGAGTAATGAAGGGTTCCTCCTTTCTCCAGGTAACAGGTGTGCTGGAAGGTTCCCACTTTGATCTGGCGCTGGCAGACTCCCACCAAGTCATCAAAGATCAGGTCATGGTCGTGAACCTCCAGCCTCAGCACGTCGTTCACCTGGGCCTTTAAGTGAGAGAACTCCTCCTCCCACCACGGGTTGATGGTGTCGTGACGGACGACTGTCTTCCCCAGGGAAGCGGAAGCACAATACGCCTTGACGTATCCGTCTGTGGTCCCAAAAATGTCAGAGGGCAGGTCACTGGCTCTCAGGCCGAAGATCCTGATCTGGGAATGAGCCACATTCAGACCACACACCAGCAGCAGGAGGAACGAGAGAGAGGGAGCCATTACTGCACCACGAGCTGTGGAGAGAACAACAAAAAAAAAGAGTCAAGTCTTCCTCTTCCACCTGGGGCGGTGGCTCTGGTCGACGTCTGGTGGTGCTCACAGGACTGTGACCAAATCAAGAAGTTTAGGTTGGGTTAGTGTCTGTTTATAGGCTGTTTGACCTCATGAAAAACAACTCCTCCCAGTTTCAGATAAGGTGAATGCTCTTTCCGCTCAAACCCTGTTGCATCATCTTCCTCCCTGTGAGAAAATGTCGCCCCAGAACACCTGCGTTTGTTTCTTTAAACTGCTTCATGTTCACAGAATGTCCCAGACGTTTCACAAACCTGTGATCTTTATCTGGTAACTTCACTGTGAGTCTGTGCAGGTGTGAGCACAGAAGATAATGCAGAGTAAAAGAACAGTTCAAAGGCGCTGTGGGGGGTTTGAGCTGATAGTCAGACACATGTATGTTTATTCTGATGCCCAAATATTAAAAAAAAAAAGCTGTGACCACTAACTGCACAGTTTAACCCTTAGATATACAGGCGATCGAACCCTACAATCTTTCATAAGTGAGTCAAAATCTACCTGTTCAAAACATAAATGAAAAAATAAGTGTTTTCGTGCCTTAATTTGTCATTTTGGTAAAGAAAAATCACTACCATTGTTTTTGTTATATTTCAGTCAACACAAGAATGTTTTCATGTTTAAGCAATGTTTATTTTTCACTCTGGAATAGATTTTGAACATTTTCATCAAAACAGAAATATTACACATAACAGCAATGTATAATGTCAACATCCATTTAGTGTACGTGTGCATATGCGTGTGTCAAAAAAAACACATGAGCAAGAGTGAAAAATTTACATTTCTTAAACATGAAATCATTCCTGTGTTAATCAAAACATAATACAGACTGTAGCACAATGATTTTCCTTCACCAAAATGGCGAAACGGCAAAAAACAAAGAAAGAAGGCAGGGAAAATGGCATCATTTTTGACCCGCTTATAAAAGCTTGGGATGGCCATACAACTATTACAGTTTTCTAAAAAAAAAAAAAAACTATTAATGAAAATGTATTGAATAAGATCCAAAGACATGTTTTTAAGGAATAACTTGAATATAAAATTATTAATTATAAAGATACTGCAAGAAAATAACCTTACTGGTCGTTTTTGCACTGGTCACTTATGCATCTGTGGATTAAAAAAATAATTAATTAGAAACAGCTGAGCCCTGTGGGTTTTTACAAACATTCTAATTGTTTAACTGCTTGTTTTTTCATGTTTAATTCAACTGGCCTGGACTAGCTAGAAATAACTACACACCCATAAAGTTACCTGTATACTTAAAGTTTTGCTTTGTTTTTGGTCACTACCAGCTCCTGAGTAACAGCTTAGAGCTCTTTAAGTTCCCTGTTACCCTGTCTAATCTGTTTAACAAGGGACCAGCTGAATTTTTATGCCTGACCCTTTAAAGCTGTTGTATTTAAGAACATCATTAAACTGCTGATTTACCACTCAAAGTTTCTAACGTACACAGTTTTCATTATTCTCACAATACCGTATAATAATGTTTTCAGTGAAGAACATGTTGTGTATGTTTTTATTAGTCACAGATAGAGCAGCAGCTCATGTAGGCTGACTTCAAACAGGAGCTTTGTGAGCTGCACCCATGGACCTGATTGAGAAGTTGTACAAAGGAAAAAGAGGGAAAAAATGTTGAAAATAAGTAAAGTCTTACCTGATACCTTCTTTTCAGCGTCTCACCTCACAGTCTGCTCCTACAAGTATTTAAAGGCTCACAGAGCTCCTATCAGAGAGATTATAAAAATGGAAACCTGCATCATTCCCAGCGTTATATAATACCACTCGTCAAGGTTGTTTTGGTTTGTTTAATCTTGGGTTTAGATATCTGTTCTCTGATGTTGTTGCCAACCTGTGAGAAAAATGATAATTTCACTCTAATGATTCAAAATTTTATCATTGTGCCACTTTTTATACCACGGAGGTATGGAAGTTAAACAGAGTACGCCAGTGGTTCCCAACCTTTTCCAATTCAGGGCCCACTTTTCAGTCTCAAGAAATTTCACGGCCCACAACTGACCCTGTTAGTACTGATTTTGTAACAACTGGTTAAAAGTTGGGATAGTGATTAAATTTTTAGATTATACATTTGTTTTATTACATTTCGTGTTTCATTGCATGTTTTAATTACACTTCAGACTTTTGAAATTTGGGGTCATGTTACATGTTGGGCTTTAATATGCCTTCTTTAAGGACTTTTCATCTATACAAATATTTGAACATGTTTGATATCTTTTAAGTTTTAACATTTTAAACATTATTCTTTATATTTGCATATTTATACAATTACCCATCATTAAATTTCAGACTTTTTTGGAAATGATTTGGCGTCCCATTTGCAATACCTCCGCAGCCCACCAGGGGACCATGGACCACAGGTTGGGAAACACTGGAGTACACCAAAATCATCTTATTCTTTAATTTTAACACATTTTACAACACTTTATAAAGTATCTTGATCAGAGAGGAGAAGCTTATTGTTTTTATGTCCATTAACCACATTTGCCATATTGTTTGTATAACTGAAGGGAATTATCTAATGTGTTATTTAGCAAATATTCACCAAAGAGAAAGACTTCTGTCAAAATCTGCCTTCATTTTTTTTTTCATTCTATGTAATTGCTGTTTCATTACAAATATACAACAAACAATTTGACAACTTAAGACATCTATAGACTCATCACAAGTGAGCTGAAGTGTTCTGACATGATAAATTGTACTGTGAATAGAAAGAAAAAAGGATTAATAAGATCACAAATGCACTATGACTGTGTCTAATTTTACTATAAAATTGCCAAAAAAAAAAAAAAGAAAGGAAGTCAAACAAAAAAATAGTTATGTTTACATTAATTTCACCCTTTTTTATGTTGAATGTTCTGTTAAAATTTTTGAAGATAAAAAATGGAAAACTTTTTTTCATGCCTTAAGACAAATAAAAACACTCAAAGGAAAAATCCAGACACTGGCTTTGATAATTCATGCATCAGAGGGTTAAATTTTGACTCTCCATATCAAAATTTTGAGTTTTATCTAAAAAAAAAAGGCTTGTTTTCTAAAGGACATTGGCTTTCTTACTTCAAAATTTGGAGTCTCTTCTCAATATTTTGCCTTTTCACAGAATTTTGAATTTTTACCTCAATTTTTTGGCTTTATTGTCCCAAAATTTCCCCTCTTTTCTCTAAATTTTGACTTCAGTATCTTAAAATTTGACTTTTCATACCAAAATTTCATGTTTTTATCCAAAAGATGTCCTTGTTTTATGTTAACACTTTGACTAAATATGGGCACACACACACACCAAAAAAAGATAAATTAAAATCTCAACCAAGCAAGTTTTTTATTATTTTGATTCAGCTGCAGGTTTGTGGACTGTGACCTCTCACCACCACCAGGGGTCAGCAGCGGCTCAAACGGCTCAGACAGACCCTGATGCCTGAGAAGCAGAAGAAGGGTCTTGTCGAGCGGTCAGTCTGTGGTAGTAGCAGGTGCTTTTGGTTCTTTTACGCTGTATTTTCATTCCGTTATTCTGACTTTCTTCTCTCTTTTATCGTTTATAATTTAAAGAGCAAAAATATCTGAAAGGTGCAAACAGTAGTTTTGCCCGGTGACCACAGACTTCGAGGTTTTGGTCGCAGTGATAATCTTCTCAGTCTGTTCATCATCATCATCTGCGTTCACTCACCGTCTGACGGAGATAATCACAGACTGAAATTCTGAGAGCGTCTGTGGATTAAAACTTAACCCACATAAAAAATTGAGGATGAATGAGCAGACTCTGGACTACTTCTTCAGTCGGAGGAGGATTGAGGAGAGAGACGGTGCTGCGGTCAGGTGGAGTCACGCTGTGAACAGCAGGAGCGGAGTGACACAGGCTCTGACAGGTCTGTGTCATCACATCATAAACATTATTCTCTCTTTATGAGACACTGATTTGGTGGTTTTTGTTATCTGTGAGCCATTATCATGAACATGTCAAGAAATAAAAGCTTGAAATGAATCACTCTATGATTTATGAGTCTATAAAATATTTAGGTTTCACTTTCACTTTTTCACCATTCATGATATTCTAGTTTTTCTGATGCATATATTCATGCAAACAGTGTCTTTTGTGGATTTTTTTCTAACAAAAATCGTACTTTTCTCCTTCTTGCACGTGTTTTTCTTATTTAAATGAGAGTAATAACAAAATGAATCTCAACTATTTCAATATAGTAATTGATATCAACAACACATAAGATGGGGAACATAAAAATAAAACTAACAGCACAATAAATCACGATTGCAGTATGGGGAAAAAAATTCACAATTAAAAATGTATGGTTCTAGATAAAATTATGATTTGGACTAGATGTTTATATTAAATATTGATTAACTAATATTGTCTAACTTTGCACAATTCCATTACAGCTGGTACACATTTACACAAAACCCATTGATACATGACATCAACTCAAAAAATATACATTTAAGTAATGAACAGTCATTACCACCCTCAGTTCTATCAAAGCATTTTATTTAATTATTTATTTAATTTTGGTTTATATTTATCAAATAGTAAAGTGACTTATAGGTTTTACAATTAATGTTTATCATCAAAATCTTTATCATCTATTAATAATTTCAGTTCATACCTTCTTGTAATGTCTTTGTTACACTGATGTTCAGAAAACCAAACTCATCAGTTCATTTAAAACAGATACATGCAGTTTATGTAATATGATTATTATGGCATTGTTCGAAAAAAAAAAAGTTCTTCATCTCATATATGATCTGGATCCTTTTCTCACCACATGAAAAGCATCTGTTTAACCACCTTGAACAACTTAATGTTTGATTTTTTTTAACCTCTGAGGGGTGAGATTTACCACGGCTGCCCGACAGGTTTTGCAGACTTTAATGTTAAGCTTCTTGCAGAGGTGGAAGTAATTAATAACAAATACTAAGAGTACTGTAATTAATTAGATTTTTGGAGTACTCGTAGTTTTATGAGAAAATTTTCAAGTCTGTAGTTTTACTTGTACTTTGGTAATCATTATGCCATGTAATCTACTTAGTTATATCTCGACCTTTTATCTACATTTTTGTGGCCAGTAAGGTGATTTGACAGCAAACAAGCCAATGAAAACCAAGACATACGGATGAAAAACAAAAAATAATTGATCGCTAATTGATTTTATGTTAAGAATTTAACCAGGTAAAAATGTATTCATGGATATTCTATCAATCGTCATAGCAGCAGCTGCACCTCATCTAACTTTGTGTTTTGTCTGCCTAAGACCTTTGCTGAATAAGGAAATAAAAACTTAAAACGAGAAAAAGAAAGACAAAAAAAGGAAAACAACCAATGAAAATGAGCAAAAAACACTTGTTTTCTATCTTATCAGTTATTAATGATTATTGATTGTTAGCGTTTTAACTATTGAAGCAAAACACAAAATTTAGAGCCCTATGTGGAGAGGTGACAGTGACATCATCAGTTCAAAGTAAATAATCATCTGAGTAGTTTTTTTGACAAATACTTTGTACTTTTACTTGAGTAGTTTTTGAACACAAGTACTTTTACTTGAGTATTTTTCTAACACCAATACTTTTACTTTTGATTGAGTAATATTTTAGCAATGTAACAGTACTTGTACCCGAGTACAGATTTTCAGAACTTTTTCCACCACTGGCTTCTTGTTACGGTGGATACCTTGGTTTAAAGTTATCTACCCAACCATTCACTTCTATAACAAACACAAAGGTCAGAATTCCACAGATAAATATCAAACAGAATATATACGACTTTCACATTGTCTGGATTGTTGACCTGATTAACAGTCACTGCTTCACTCTGCACACAGTCCGCACATACAGTCCAGTATGGATTATTGTCTATATCCATTATTATTTGTAGTTGTGCAACAAAGAAGGCAGATTAAAACAAAATGAGATCCTTTCTTCTTCTTCTTGTGTTGCACATATTTTAGTGCATCCTCAAACAGCCACGTTGAGTCTGCTGTTAAAACTGACATCTAACATCATCTCTCCACACCAGGTCCCACTCACATGCTGGAGGCTGACATCATCATCAGAGGCCACGACCCCAGAGAGCCAATCATGGCTCATCCTCCAGACACAGACAGTGACATCACTCTTAGGGAGTGGCTTACAGCAGTAAAGGAGCACGATAAAGGGATCAAACTGGACATTAAGAGGTGAGATGCTGCTCCCACTCCTCCTTTTAGTCCTGCGTGTAGAGTTAACGCTGTCTTACGCCTCCTCTCAGCCTGGACGCTGTGTCTCCCTCTCTGCTCCTGCTGCAGGAGGTGCTGCAGGCGGATCTGTCTGAGCCAGGCCGCCCTGTGTGGGTGAACGCAGACATCCTCCCTGGTCCTGGGGGAGAGGCTACACCTCTGGATGCACAGTCTTTTCTCTCTGCTGTGAGGACTCTCCCCCCTCACGTGGTGTTGTCTCTGGGCTGGACCACAGGATGGAGAGCTGGGACACAGAACCCAGGTGAGGACACCAAACACTCCTCACATCAGGGCCTTTATTCCACAAATGATAGAAAGAAATGTCAGGTCAAGGGGCCCAAATGAAATTTCTCACATTCAGTTTTAACACAAATAAGAGACTCAGGTTTAGAGGAACATGCAGTCATTCTCAGTAAACTACAAACTTATGTCTTTAAAATTAAGATTCAAAGTGATGTCAACTTAGCTCATGGGTCCCTGTGTTCATCCACAGTTCTGATGGTTTTTTTTTTTTTCAGTTTAATGACAGGACTTATCTGCAGACTGGAATCTCCAAATAGTGAAAAAAATGACAAAAACAAAATCTTTGTGAAAAACACTCAGAATCTACTCCCACAGACGCAGATCATGTCTGAATGTGACTGCATGTGACATTAACAAATTTTGCTGGGTTATATGTTGTCACTCAATTTATTTCCAATAAGTGACATTATACATGTCAAATAAACCTTTAATGTCATGATAATATATCATAATAATGCAAGTGCACCCTTTCAAATGCAATAAGCTTTTATTTCTCATGAATATTTTTGACCATTGTAATTGGAGTGTCAAGAACTTTCAAATATCATTAAAAATACAACGTAACGACAAACAACAAAAATTAAATGGACTCTCAGTTTCTGTTTGCAAAAATTGCACTTGAATGAAAATCACAACCAAAACAGTAAAATAGACTGTCTCTGTTAGGAAAAAAGACATTCGAATACAAAACCACACAGAACTAAAACAATAAATAGAAAAGCTTACCCTGTCTGGCCAAACAAAATCACTCTTCTATAAAGTGGAGATAGTTTCCTTTTACATTTTAACTAATAGAGTACCAATTCCAAGTATCGAGGAATCAGTGCAAGTACTCAATCTCAGTACTTTTGTGTGTTTATGTGGTAAAAGATGTTAGGTGGTTTAATAATGAAATCTCAAAAATGTTTCCATGTATGTGCCTCGGTAATCCTGCTTTTAAATTGTTGTTTTTTTTTTACTATTGTACTGACTTTTTTTTTTTCACATAGTTTCCTTTCTTTTTGTATATTATTTACATTTGATTTATACTTAAATTTTGTATTGTCCTAATTTCTATATATATTTTTTTATTTATGCTAAATGTGTAGCACCAGGGGTCCTTGTTTATCACAATTTCAATCCTCTGCATGCGTTAAACATATTTACAGAAAAGCCTCCTTAAACCTTGACTCTGGACCAGCAGATCACAAAAGACTCCTGGGTAATAAATCATTGTGTTGATAACAGCTGATACCCTTATTATTGGCCCAAGGGCTCCCCCATGTGGACAAAAAGTTACTGCATATACTTGCATATTTTTGTCTTTTTTCGATTGTAGAGCCATTTCTAATTGTGTAGTTACATGTATTTCTACAGGAAGGCCAAAAAAAACCCACCTATCAGTTCGTTGTCTAATTTTATTTCTATTTTTGGGACTCTTCTGATACCTTCACGCTTTTATTTCTTATCTTCCTGTCTACCAAGGCAAAGTAAAACTGATGAGATTATATTATAAGTACTACAATAGGTATTTGTACTATGTACAAAGGAATTACATTTATAGATATTGAAAAAAATGTAAATTACTAGCTTTGTAAGGAAGGGTTAATGGGATGCTGTAAATATAAATAAATGATTATAAAAATATACATGTGATCATTTAAGGGTAATACACAGATTACAGATACTATACAGGTAATGAGTATTATACTGATTGATAGCTTTTTGAAGTGAAGTGGATGTATTATACAGATTTAGATACAGTGGATAAAAAATAATGTAGGTGAACGACAGATTTATGTTGATAAAACTTTGTGTCCATGTAACCCTAACCCTAGCATTATAGTTTTATAATTATAGTTCTATAATGCTACTGTGTGCATGAATGTACTATGTTGTAGATATATTTTCCTAAATATTCTCAAACCTGTTAATTTCTCTTTATTTTTGAGATGATGACTTGGCTATTCTTTTTGTTTGTGGTGGTATCATGTGAATTCATCATTGTACAGATTTCTTTTTTTATTAAATCTGTTATGATCCATCTTCTCATTTTTTAATATTATGTTATAGGAAAGAACTCAAAGGAAACAAAGATCACAGTGTTATGAGAAAACAGTAAAAGTACATTGATACACAGAAGTATGTTTAAAGAAGTTGACTCGTTGTTTTGTTTTTTGTTGATGTGGATCAGGTTACAGCTGGGACATGATTCACACCATGGAGGACATATGCAGGACTCTTCAACATCCAGTCACTTTCCCGGTGCGAGCAGCTCTAATGGCCCAGTCTGTGCCGCAGCTCACCTGGCTGCTGGAGCAGTCTGACAGGTGAGTGTCACCATGGAGAGGTCAGAGGTCACACCAGCATCACTTCTAATGTTGTAACCAGAGGATCTTTGTGATACATGAATCTTTTTTGTCCTCTTTAACTTTTAGACCTTGTATCATGTGTTTTTGCTTTATCACAGGTACTCTCTCACTGTGTGGACCGCTCTGAATAATGAGTTCGATCTTCAGGACCTACGACTCTTCAGGAAACAGTTTGGCATCAGCCGGATCTACTTCGACCTGCCAGAGTCTCAGAGGGTTCAGCTCACTGTGAAAGAATGAGACACCAAGAGAAAAGAACACACTAAGGCATGTTGAAATGTGGAGACCAGCACCTCCAGGTGGAGAGAGGAAGCTGGAACATGTCACAACAAAACTTTTACGTTGCTTTATCTGCCATGTTCTGAAAGCTTGATACTGCAATAGGAGATCATGACCTGGTGTGGGGATCATCCAGAGATTGAATCTTAGGGATCACGATTGAAGTATTCCTCTAATGCTCGTTCTGTGCAGTTTTAGAAAGAAATGTAAATGAGAAAAAGTTTCTTTCTTTGTGCTGCTTGTGTTCCTCATGGGTGTAAGTTTTAGGATCAAGGCAAAAGAGATTGAGTTTTTAAAGACTGAAAATCAGCCTTTTAAGGGCTCCGGAGTGCAACTACCATTTGACCCAGGTCACGCTGGTCTGGGTCGTATATCAACAAAAGCTGTGCATGCACAGTGCTCACACAGATGGCAGAGAAGAGAAAAGTTTTGCTGAATGGAAACCCTCGAAGTAGATTTAAGTTTTAGGAGTAAGTTAGTGCAGCAGACTCTTCCAAAATTGTTATAAACATCCCAGTCCTACAACTCACAACTACTGTGAATGTTACTTTGTCAACTGGCGTGTTGTCATGGAGACTTTGATGTACCATAAATCAGTTCAGTCCATCTTGACCTGATTGGGACACTGAGAGAAAAAAGCATTTAGAAATAACCTGTTTTGGCACTGATAATCTCACTTTAAGTTGTAGATTATGATCAGGCATAACCAGAGACCTAGTAACACTAAGGAGTCACATGACATTTTGGAGGGAAAACGACAAGCAGTGCTCAATTTGGACATTTAGGGGTGTACTCACTTAAGTTGCCAGGGGTTTAGCTATGAATGGTTATATTAAATTTACACTGTTAAATAAGCTGCACACAGACGACTTCTCAATGTTTCAAAGTGTCATTTTGTCAGTGTTGCCCCATGAAAAGATATACTTTAATATCTGCAAAAATGTGAGGGGTGCACTCACTTTTGTGATACACTGTAGGTAGGAGACTTTTTCAAGATCACTTAAAAAGTCCCCACAGTCCCTTTAATAAACATTTTCTTAAGGCAACACTTAATCAAAGTTAAGTGGTCGAGTTTATAATATTCTAAATTTTAACCCCAGCATTTTCACCCCTACTACAAATGAATATTGACTCGGGGATATCAGTTATCGGTCTCCTTGATTACTAATGATAGTTATCAGTAGAGGCCCTTAAAAGAAACAAATCGGTCTATCTCTGCTTAAACTATTTAAGATTCAGCTCCCACTTCAGCTCAATGAAGCACTTTAACACTTTATTTTCCTTTTATATATAATTGTGTTTCAAATAAAGGAAGGCACTTTTCCACACAGTGTTCTCGTTTCATAATTATTCACATAATCTGAAGGTTATAGAGACCTCATGGCGGTAAAAGCCGTCTGTCTGTATCTCTGTCTCTCTGTGTCAGTGTTGTCTCTCTCTCGCTCAGATGTCTGTCTTACCTTTCCATTTGACAAATGCTGCAAAAGTCTGTACTCAAAGTCAGGTAAGATGAGATCAGACTTATTATTTTGTCTTGACAGTGGGTCTCTGTTTATACATCGAAATACATTAAAATCTTCAGATCAGTTGGAAAATTGCAGCGTTCCTACGCATCCTCAAAAAGTCTTAAATTCATCATAATTTTATATTCTGGTCTGAAATACATTAATCAAAGGGTTTTAATTTGTCATGGCAGGATTTATTTATGTTTTATTGTTTTTCTTGTTTTGGGGGGACTTTTCGAGAAGGAGATGTAGAGTGGATACTAGGGCTGAACAATTTATCGTTTTCTGATCAAAATCGAGATTTCAGACATCGTGATCATGTGATGTCATCTTAAAATTTTGACCTTAAATGAAAAAGTTTGGACTTTTTCCACATAACGTTAAACTAATTTCTTAAACTCCGACAGTTATTGACTTTTTGTCTTAGAATTTTGTCTATATTTCTCAAAATTTCCACTTTTTATATTAAAATATTGACTTTTTATCTCAAAGTTGGAAACAATTCTTACCCTCAGTTTTCATTTTCATCTTTGCATTAGAGTAAAAGCTTTTGATGTTTCAATGGTTTGATGTAATTTTCTGTCAAGTTTGTAAATGTTACTGTACATAGTGAAAACTTCACTAAAGTTTGATTTAAAGAAAATCATGAATCGAATTGAAATCGTTATATCTGCCAGAAAAATCGCAATTAGATCTTTTTCTTAAACCGTTCAGTCCTAGTGGATCCTGCCATTCAAGCTGCACATATAAATTATCTGCATCCTAGTTAAACAGTCTGTGACTATGGGTCACTGTTTGCACTTTTAAATCCAGCTGTAACCAGAGAGCACTGAAGCTCACTTAATGTTCAATAAACAGACAAAAAGTAAACTTGACTGGGTCTAAATAAGTGACACACATGCTATGATTTGGTTATAATACAGCAGGATGCCCCCAACAATCGACTAAATTTATGTGTTTTTGGTCTTAAATTTCATCCAAAGTGGCATTAAAAAGCTCTTAAATTTGACTAACTGAAACCTGCAGGTACCCTGGCTCTGTTAGATCTTAAAAAGGTTCATGCTGGTTTGGTGTAGTGGTTAAGTTTCTCTCTCCACGCTGAGGCTACAGCCCTGGAGCGAGCAGCACTCTCTCTCTTTTTCTCTCTCTCTCTGCCCTCTAGTCCTCTCTGAAGGGCGACAGAAAAGACCCCGCTGAACTACAAACTCACTTATTTACACTCTCTGAGGTTTATAGAGAAGTGACTGTAATACAATGCGGTGTTATAAAAACGCTGAAGGCTGATTGTGTCACCGAGGTGTTGCTAGTGGCAACTCTGAGTGTGATGAAAAGACTGAGAATGTTTCACATTTTCAAGGATGCAGATTTACTTATTGGAAATTTAGATAAAAGCTTTCTCTGAGGGGGTGGGGGGCTGGTTTCTGTTAGTACATAATTCCAATATACCAATAGCATTTTGAAGAGCTCTGTATGATTTAAGTCCTGATCAATTTTTAACTGTATTTGCAAAGTTTTCATGGCCTATTAAACAGCTTTTATAACAGAAACTAGGATACCACTTGCTGATGTGATGCACTTCAGTATTCACCTTCTTTATTGATCCAGGGTTAAGGACACTGAGATAAAGAACACAGGAATAGACCTTGGTACTATTTTATGCTGTTTTAAAACATAAAACTCAAATTATAAGTCGTCAATTATTCATCTGAACCAAACAGCCATTCTCCCAAAGCTCCAAGGCTCATTTTTAAAAGCATTTTGACGACAGACTTTTCAAAATGAGATCCTGTTTTAGTTGGTGAGATTTCACATTTCTGACACCAGAGCGGTGTGACCTTACTGATGGAATGTCAAAGACATGTATTTTGATTTTAAAGTCCTATCTGTTTATATGGAGGAGTTGGTCTTCAGACGTGTAGCCAGTGAGTTAGAGAGGCTACATTTGTTTTGGTGTCACTGTTGGGGAGCAGGTATGTCGTCCATCTTCATGCAGAGTCAATGTTAAAAGTCGATGTTAACATGCTGAACTTGATAATGGTATTTCAACTGTCAGTGTAGATTTACAGTACGGGCCAAAAGTTTGGACACACCCACTCATTTAATGTGTTGTCTTTATTTTCATGACTATTTGTATTGTAGATTTTCATTGAAGGTATCAAAACTATGAATGAACACATGTGGAGTTATGTACTTAACAAAAAAAGGTGAAATAACTGAAAACATGTTTTATATTCTAGTTTCTTCAAAATAACCACCCTTTGCTCTGATTACTGCTTTGTCTACTTTTGGCATTCTTCAAGAGGTCGTCACCTGAAATGGTTTTCTCTTCACAGCTGTGTCTTATCAGGGTTAATTAGTGGAATTTCTGGCTTTATCAATGGGGTTGGGACCATCAGTTGTGTTGAGCAGAAGTCAGGTTAATACACAGCCAACAGCCCTATTGGACAACTATTAAAATTCATATTATGACAAGAACCAATCAGATAACTAAAGAAAAACTAATGGCCACCATGACTTTAAGAAATGACGGTCAATCCGTCTGGAAAATTGTAAAAACTTCAATAATAATAAGATGGTGTGTCCAAACTTTTGGCCTGTACTGTATGTTAAAAAAGTATGATAGAAATAAATAAATAATTACAGTTGCTTGGCAACACAGTCACATCTTCAACCATTTAGTCCTCTTTTTGCTTATTAGCTGTTGTGATGAATGGGAATCTTTATTTTATTCACTCCACATATCAAATACCTGTCACATTATCACACAAGTTAATTTAGTTGAGGGTCAAAACTGTTCATGGCCCCAAATCAGATTAGCTTCAGTTGTTGGAGGAAGTGAATCATAACAGCAGATTCTGTCATGAGCTTTGTTGATGTGCTGGAAGGTATATTTCCCAGGTTCTTAATGGTCTGAAGCAGAGATGAAAGCTTCTAAAATCTACAACTGGTTGCAATTTGATTACTAAATTTTTCATGTTAAATTAGGGAAAGAAACATATAGATGGCTGTCTGCTGGTCAGCTAACAAGTTTTATGTCAACTTAAGGTGCACTACTCCAATATGGCCCAGACTTAGGCCCAATCCCAATTCTCCCCTTGATGTATTGGGGTGAGGTCGATCATTTCCATTGTCTTTAGGAAACTGGATAAAATAATAGAATACCAAACAACAGACAAATAGGTTTCTAAAATCTGGATTTTTCTGGTCCAGATTACATATTTTGCAAGAGCCAGGCCATGTACAAGCAATGTGAAGACATTTGAGTCAGAAACCCTCAGATACAACATGGTTCACCATCTTATTCCACCTGAAGTCCACCTGTCATCAAAGTCAGTCAGTGAGGAATTTGCTGGTTCATCATTTTTTTCTTTAGATCCGTGCTTAAAGTATTTATTATTTCTGTTTGTTATATCACATCACATCTCTGATTTTTCTTCTGACTCATATGAGGACCATAAATCATGTCATGAAGGGTACATCCACTGCACAAAGTCTTTGAAGTGCACATGAGCTGGCATTAGCAGTGCTATTGCAGTTACAGTACAGAAATGAAGAGACCTAGCAATAGTTCAAAATTTCCCCTGATACATGCAACAGTGATTCATTCTAGTGGCCAAACGCTTCCCTGAAGTTCGCTAGTTGTTTGATCTGCTCGCTCTGCATCGAGTGGCGCCTCCACAACATTTTCTTGGATTTGAGATCTCTCGGGAAAGAAGGTGCACAGGGTAGAAAAGGCTTGGACCCTGTAAGAAGACTATTCAGTGTCTTGCTACTTCCACTCAATGGGTAAGAAGTGCTAGAGCTGACTCCGATATCTGGGATAGGAGCGTGGGGGTTCAGAGGGGGGAGGTATCCGGGACGAGTGTGGGCGATGTGATCCAGCAGAAGGGCCCCCGAACCTCTTCGCTCCAGTGCTGTTGCACCTCGTCTTGGGACAAGGCTTTCCAAGGACTCCCCGGACCCCGACAGGGTAGAGGATCCACTGCTTGCTGGCTTGTTCCCTTCTGATTCCAATGTGGCTCCACTGGCGTTCTTGAAAGTGTTATCTTTGCTGCCAAACTGCGGTAACTGGGAGTCAGAGCTGTAGTGGTTGATGCCGATGTTCCTCTGGCGGACTACGTTCTGCAAAGTGTCTTGGAGCAGGTTTGGGTGGGAGGCAGAGTGCGGTGAACTTGCAGCGCTGTCGTATGACATCTTTCTACCAAAGACTCTTCTGCCACCTCCTCCTCTTGTTTCATTTCCTGACATTTCTAACGCTCTCAGAAGCCCAGATGAGTCTTTGACATCAATGCTGTGGTGGCGTGAAACCACCGGAGGTCTCCCGTGGAAGGGAAGGTCATTGACTCTGAAGGACAACTCTTCCTCAGGTGTGATTTCTGCTGGCTCCTCTGTTAAAGAAGAGGCCTGGCTCTGCTGGAGTAGCAGAGAAGGACTTTTGGACCAAGGCTCAGAATGCAGCCTCTGGAGGTTCAATCTTTTATCCACCCCAGGGATACGTAAAGGACTGGGGTGTTGAATTGGGGAACTTGGGCGAGATGTGATTAGGCCAGACCCTGTGTGGAAACACTGGGGATCCCTGAGGCCAAGAAGGGGACTGCCTGGTTGGGGGGAAGCACTTGCTGAGGAGCCC
The DNA here is from genome assembly GCA_008086565.1 of Thalassoma bifasciatum. Taxonomy (NCBI): domain Eukaryota; kingdom Metazoa; phylum Chordata; class Actinopteri; order Labriformes; family Labridae; genus Thalassoma; species Thalassoma bifasciatum. The sequence continues at coordinate 70,373 of RPOG01002278.1, read as the reverse complement.
TGTGGAGGAGTTCGAAGCTGGAACTCATATGGCCACATGCAAGATGATTGGGTGTAATGCATTCGCTCCTCGAGGTCAGGAGGTGGAGGGACGTTGAGGTACTGCTTTGTCATCTGATGACCAGACGGTAGTTTGTTGGTGGTGATGATGATCACCTCTTTACCCTTTGCTTTACAGGCATCCAGGAGGACCCTCAGGATGTCGCTGTTGCCTGAATTGACAGCGTACACTAATGCTGATAAACCTGTGTGGTCCTCCAAAGTTGGATCAGCTCCACTGCTCAACAGGAGGGACAGGATTTCAGCCCCAGCTTGCTCCAGGCATGCATGCATCAGAGCCGTCTTCCCGCTCTTGTCTTGGATGTTTGGATCACCGCCATTCTCCAAAAGATACCTGGAAGGAGAAGAGATTGCATTTACAACTCCAGGAAACTCCTGAAGCAAAAGAAACTTTTATTCAAAGACAAAAACATGTTTTCAAGAGTCAGTAGTGTATCCTAACAGAACATACCGGACCATCTTGAGTTTTGGTACACTCTGTGAATCTGTGTGCCGTGTCTTGCAGGCCACCATGAGAGGAGTCTCGCCTTGTTCATTGCTCTCATTTATGTAGGCTCCTCCCTCTAAGAGCAGGCGAGTCAGACGCAGACGACACAAATAGACAGCCTTGAGAAGAGAGTTGCCATCTGTTCGAACCTCCGTTGACTCATCCATTGTGAAATTCTTGGCTTCTTTAAACCAACCTTCAGCGTCTTTGATGAGGGTGCGTCACTCAGTTGTACACACAATCCATTTTCTGCCAAAAAAAAGAAGAACCACTTAAATCTCAGATGTAATTTATGAGGTAAGCAGCTGTTATCTATGATGTGTCAGTGAATTACCTAAAAATATCATGAGTACAGGAATTTGCTCTAGAATCTTTTTATCCGTTTGAACATAATCATCCCCAGAATATATAAATGCATTGCTGCATGCAGCCCATGTGTCTGCCATTTTCACAGAAAAACTGTAGGAATTCAACTGTAAAGAGAATTTAAGCATTTTTATCATTGTAATCTAGCCTGGCTTCACCAGTTTTGTAGAGGCCCTAGGTTTTCTATTTCTGCTGAGCTCCTCTTGGTTCAGGATCGAAGGTGACCACAGTTGGAAAAAGGTGAAATGTACTTTTTCTCTCTTTTTTTTTTTTTTACAATATTTTTATTAGTGGTTTTCAAATTTTATAATGAAAAGTAAAGCAATTTAAGATATATGGTAACATACATAAAAATAAAGAACATCTACGTATCAGAACACAAACATCCATTCGCATTAAGCTGCACCAAAATGACATTTATTGATATAAACACATGTATATGCATGCATACATGCACACAATACCTTAAAAAATTGTGCATACATATATTCTTAATAATATAAAAATGTATGCATGTAAACATACACATACCCCTGTACATTTATTAAAAATTATATGTACTTTTACAAATATCTATCTTAGTTGACAAGTTGCAGTGGTATAAATTTAGAAGTTTTGTCTACGACAATGAACTTATGAGTGAAATGTATATTTAGGATATTTTTTTAATCGGGAGCAAGTTTATTTTGCAGTCTAATAATTAAATGGTTGTACCTCCTAATGGATGTAGTGGGGTCAAAGGGCATTCCAAAATCATGAAGAGTTGCGTCCACCTCCATGCTAAAGTCTATGATCTGTTCCTTATTTAGTCAAACTCAAAATGGTTCTGCAAGTGAGGAGGACTTGTCCACCTGTGAGTGGTCTGGGACAAGGGGGCCAACGGAAGCACCTACTGCTTGTTAAGAAGAGTAAGATCAATATGAGAAATCATGTTAGAGCCTTCAAACTCCAAAATTATCAGCTGGTTTTTATATGTTACTATTTTTTTTCTAAAGGAGGCGGGAGGGGTCCAGAAACTCCCTTAACATAGCAACAGCTTTACTCATTTGAGAACAGAAGTTGAGATGCAAATTTTCCCTCTGTGAAGTTGTCTTGAGCTTTATGATCCTTGTATGTCCAGTTCAGCTTCTCTCTGTCACGGTTCTATTTGCATGGAATGTTTTTACGCTTCCATTCAAGCCAATGTGTCAGCTCACACTGGACCCACTCTGTGCATTTCAGCTGTGCCTGAGATCTGGCAAACTGGAGCCCTACACATATGCAAGCCTCCTATTTTTACCAGATGCCAGACTTGTCAATACAAAAACAGATTGACTGTGACAGGAAATAGTACATGGAAACCAAATAAAAATGTTCCCTGAATCTCAAAATAAAGCAAACTGTCCAAACCAGATTGTAATTAGCTTGACTGCGTTAACAAACAGACATAATCAGGGGTCAACAGGTTTGAGATTTGGCAGCTCAACGTGAATGAGGAGTACATCATCATTGGTGTCTCTCAGCTGTTTGACAGTCCTGTAACACACTGGATTGGAAAAAAGCTGGTGTGAGTTTGCAAATGAAAGAGCATGCAGATCCAGTGTATTTCTGTGTCACAGAACAAAACTGTTTCTGCACCAGGCTGTAAACTTCTTGTTAACGTTCAAATATGGGGCTCTATGGGGACTTTCTCTAAAGGAAACAGATTCTAGTTTACACTGGAGCAGTGGCTCTCAACCTTTTTGGGCTGTAACCCCACCTCAACATCACAAATGTCTGGGGACCCTAGAGACATTTTTACCCCTGAAACTAAGTTTTTCCCTGTGACTTTTTTTTTTTACTGTCTTGTGAATATGAAATAACTAGTATTACTGCATAGAGTAAGAATTATATGTTTCCTGATCAGGATACTTATCTCCAAGGGAAAATTGAAGGCACATAGAGCAGTAAATGATGCAAACAACTGTAGACAAAGATAAGAAACAAACAACACAGTTTAGTATTGCATCGGAAATTTAGTCTACTGCTTCAAATGCTAAAATACTAGGTCCAGGAGCATAAAAATAAAACAAATTGCTTGGATACTAAGATACTAAAAACACTGAAATATTAAAAATGCTAAAATACTTAAAGCAAAAAATGGTAAAATACTTAATGGTAACATGGGAAAAAAAATGAAAAACTTTAAGGTGAAATGTTTAAGATACTTACTAACAAACTGCTAACTAAAAACTGAAACATACAGAATGTAGTTGATCATTGTGTTGTCTTTTCATTTTAAAAAGAATATTGATTACTGAGGAAAATAGTTGACACAGTATTTCTTTTTTTTAAATCAGTTACTCAAAATTTTAGAGGACCCCATTTGGATTCCAGGTGACCCAAAGTGGGGTCACGACCCCAAGGTTGAGAAACACTGCACCAGAGAAACTGCAAGTTTTGCTTTTTGGGCATAAATTCTTAACACAAGTTTGGCTGGGCTTTGCTTTGCTTAATACATTCTGAACATCAGGTAACAGTTTGTTGCAAATTTATGCAATTGAAGAAGCTTGAGAGGAAGAGGAAATGACTTCTCGAGTCAGAGGTGTGATTCTACCTCTGACCCCACTTCTACTGTGCACCCAGGTCTCTGGTGCAGTCTCTTTGTACCTCAGTGTTATTGCAGTGTGTTACTTTGAATTCTCACTGACATTGTTTGACATCTAAGATCAAGATGCTTTCACTTTGTCTACAACCAGCATCCAACAGTTTCCTTTCTACTTACCAGTTTGAAAACAGAGGCAGCGATCTAAACCCCCTAATATCTTCAGGTACTGTTAGTGCGTGCGATGTGAAGAGGAGTATTAGGACACTTAACTTTTGTTTCCTCCAGCTTTAGATGTCAGAGAGTGTTCGTCATCCTCTGGATTGGCTTTGTTCACTCTCACATCTTATTGTGTGTGTGGCCTTGTGTCTTTTATTCAAGCCTTAGAGAGTTATCAATGACTTGTTCTAACTGCGTCCACTGAGATCATCAGCTACAATTTATCCTAATTACACAGAAACACATCTTTTTGTGTTGTTTGACATCTTGGAGCATAAGTGATGATGAATGTTGATGTGGAGGAGGATTTGAGATGATTTAACAGCAGTGTACCTGCTGCTGTGTCACTTTTGCAGATCGATGTACCACTGCATTATGAATTAAAGGTCAGAAATATGACTTTTTACAAAGCTCTGAGGGGCGAAACATAAACTCACAAAATACTGGCCATCGTTACTCAGCTGTCAAATGTTAGCTAGCCAGTGGGTTATACAACTGGAAACGTTGTGCGAGTCTGTAGGATATCAACTTTTTTAGGCTTTTGACTGTGGACATTTTTAGACCCTTTTTAAAGACGCTGAAACTGGCCTGAAAAACTAAAATCCCGGGACGTTGATCTTATTCTAAAAAAATAATGTAATTTAAGTGTGGTTGATAACATCTTACATCAAGCATTGCTCTATACTTAGTCCATACAGGAAAGGGTATTCCACCTCTCTCAACAGTTAGTTTCATCCAAAAGTTATGATCAGACTATGCTTACAGACGCCATACAGTCGATATAAATGCAACTGTGAACAAGAGCAGGGGTTTTCAGAAGCATTCAACAAGGCAGAGAGCCTCTGAAACGTCAAAAAATTAAATATCACAAGTTAGACAGACTTCTGCAGTAGATAAAGATCATCATCAGATATTATTTCCTGGAGGAGCAGGGTCAGTCCTCTGGGTTGCAAGCTAATGTTAGTTATGACTTGTGTTAATGTTGCATACTGCTTGAAGTAGTCATCTGGCCAGAGGACTCATACAAACTGTTGGAACTTGTGTATTTGTTTTGAAAGATGAATGGCGATCCAAGCTTCCTTTAACATTACTTTTCTTACTTTTTTTCCCTCAACTCCCCACCCCTTCCCCTGTCTTCCTGTGAACTTTGTTACTGGATCAGAACTCTTCCAGGCTGTCTCCATGACAACAACTGTAGCTTTGTCACCATCATAGGGTAGAGACACTGTTGAGTCTGGGTGGTCATCAAAGTTCTCAGACTTACGCATACAAATACATGAAAACAGATAACGACTACCCCCACCCCCCCACCCCCCAGATTTTCAACGCCAGGTCTGGCCCTTGAACCCCCTCTGCTCCCACGTTATGGTGTAGTCTGCTGAGGTGGAGGCGACGTGCCCATGTGAGGCTGTGTGCACTTCCCTCAGCGTCTGTGCCGTGACGACCCCACCCCTGAACTGACCCTGACCCGATACCACCTGTGCAAGTTTTCGAGTTTTGATTGTTGTAATGTTTTGTTTTCTATGTTGCCTATGTGCTGAGGTGTTTTTTTCCTAAACCTAAACTGTGCCTCCACCTTTTAGCCCAGTGTGGTATTTGCTTTTTTCCCCCCTCTTCCTCCCTCTTGTACTCTGAGTCCATTGTATAACTGACGGGGCACAGCATAGACTGGCTAAAACCCCCCGTTCTCCCATTCCTTTCCTCCCCATGTTATATGTCACTGTCTTTTTATGTTTCTTGGACAGGATGTTACTACAATTTCGCTGCTCTGAAATATGTGCAATGACAAATATAGTAGCCGGTAGTAGTTTAGAAGCTGGCTACATTTAGCGCACAGACCCGTGTAACGTCTAATGTTAGTGAATCCTGTTTATGTCCCACCAGTGCTCATCTACCAACTCCAACCTCACCAAGCAGAGCAAACATAATCTGGATCTTCATTTTATTGATAGACTCTCAGGTTTTAACAAGGTTGGAATGGACACTATCACAAACAGCGTAGCCAGGTTTTAGCCTTAAGCCTGTGCTCTATCATTCTCCTGTTTAGCTTTCTTCTGCTCCTCTGGTTCTTTTCTATCAGACAATCCAGCTCCACTGTCCACTGTTCTCGCTCTTCTCATCGTTAATCTTTGTCAGCTGGCGTGGAAAGCTCATAGAGACTTTGACATGCCGTAATAAATAATGTAAAATAAGTAGACCCTTTGGATTAGAATTAATTAAAGAATCATAACAGAGACGTTAATATCAGTTACAATATGGTTCAGCTCTGCTGGCCGGTAGAGTAGTCAGACATTGTCACTTAATCCACAGGAGGGCGCCAAAGTTTACCAATGAATGCATTTATGAATGCACTTCGTCCAAAATAGTCCAGCTCGTGTGTGTTGTCTTGCAGTTCAATTTATCAGGTTATAATACTTTTGATTGTCCAATAAAAAAAGTCCTCATCTGAGAAAATACTCTGGCCTGCTGCTTCTTCACCTGAAGTGATTGGAGGGCTGATTTGATGGCCTCTGTTTGTTGCTCTGAGGCTTCATTTGGAGGATGTATACTGTCCAGTTTGTCTAAGGCTCAGCAGGTTTGGACCTAAGCGTACTCTTTTCTGCAGAGTGACATTCAAAGCCCTCATCAGAGCCTGTTTGAGGGGCTCGGCCTTCAACCAGCGCCAACACAGACAGAATAACAAATGAATGAGAAAATGTCACTCCTTTACCTCCATTAACATTTAATCACTCCTATTATAAAGGCCAGAGATGTCCTTTCATTTCACTTTAATGAGAGAAACTGAGATATTATTACAATTAATATAATGCCAATTTTGTAAGGTATAAAAACTTACAATTTATACAGAAATAAAAAACAGTTCACTACCTTAAAAAATACAACTTACAGGTGGAAAAAAGTCTCTTTGAAGGGGATAAAAGTAACAAAAGGTAAAAATCTGTCGTAACCCTAGAAGAACTAAAGATCAGGATCATGCTCCGACAGATTATAAAGAGTTGATGGACAAACCTTTTTAGCAAAACTCTGCTTTTATTTTACTTTTGTTTAGTAGTCTCAGCCTTTAGTGCACACTACCAAAAATATATTGACTCAGATCCAACTTAAAAAAAAAAAACACTTTTCTCCAAAACATCATTCGAAGAGCAGAAAAATTATTGAAACTGAGTCTTTAAGCTTTGATACATCTGAATGAGTCTGTGTTTCAGTTTAAAGGTGCACAGCCCTGCTCTGAATGATGCCCAGTGATGTTTTGTTGATGTTCAGTTTGATGTCTGAGAGTTTTTTTTGTATCATTTACACGGGACGTATATCGAGAACTGGTTCCTGTTAAGAATCGACTGATAAGAAATGGTTCAATCCATTGGCATCGATAGCTGCTTTGCTTGATGATTTTTTTTATCAATTCTTTTCAACAGCTGGAGAAACTATCAGCCCTGAAAGAGCAAAGCAGATATGCTTTAGCTTTTTAAATAAGAACTGTTGAGTTTGTACCTCTTACATACATGTTCAGAGAACCAGCAACTTTCATATTTCTTTACTGAAAACTCAATAAATTGTTGCCAAAACCTGTGAAGCTACTTTGTGCACAGAAAATTCACAGGAGGAATCCAGAGGGAGATCGATAAAGAATTGGATCAAAAAGCAGGATCGATCATAGTATTAAGATAGTAAAATCATAGCAATACCCATCCCTAGCATTTACTCAGGTATTGTTTCTGAAACCTTGTCAATTCAATTCCCACATACACAGACTCAATTCCCAAACCTTTCAATATCAAACTATCTTTCACTTCAGAGTACAAGTGTGTTGGGTTCATCTGAATAAACAGTTTCAAAACCAATTTTCTACCACCTGTGCCATGTTTCAGTTTGCAACCATGTGACTATGCTTTATGTTTGCAAGGTTGTTATTGCTTTGTGGACGGATTTACCTCAAAAAGAAGACATTTTTTTTAGATTATTCTTAGAGAAAATGAGTTAAAAAGATTAACATCCTACAGCCTCTGCAGCCTCTTCTCTCACTGGCCTTGAATCGGTACAAAAGGAAATCTCAGCCTTCTTGTTCATTTTATCTCTGCATGAGGAACAAATTTCAGCCGATTGCGATGCTGTGTGATATGATCTAAAACAAAAGAATGCAAATTCTGAATTTCTAACCTACCCAAACCTGAAAATGACTTAAACCTTATTCCATTTTGTGATGTGCTGCAGGGTAAGCCGGATGTTGTTTCAGTTACACAGTGACACACCAAAAAAGAAATTGCTTGAAACATCCACAAAGATTTAACAAAAGAAAAAAAAAATCTATGTTTGGTATTGTGTTCATGAATTAAGTGGGGGTCAGAAGGAGATAATATAGATGTCTGCTTCCTTAAACCTTTATATTGATATCATAATTCACTTTTTAATCACAACCTTACCATCAAAGATGTTTGTGATGAGAAAATTAACCCTGGCTGACTATATCACTTCATCTCTACAAGAAAAGTTGCATAAACTCACCTGAGTGTTTCTCATCCTCAAAGCAGCTGCAGGTCCAGGTCCAGTTCCAGGTCCAGGTCTCTTCTGTTGCTAGGTCACTGCCAAGAGTCCAGCCTGTGAAGCAACCGGTCAGCAAAGCAATGTGAGCAGGGAGTGACAGATGAAGGAGGGATGATGAGATGGAAGATTAATATACGTCAGAACAGAGTGAAAGGACGGTCTATGGCTGCAGACAGGCAGGAAACAAGCAGCCAATGAGAGCAGATCTCTTTGTGCAGCAGCCTCAGTGCAGCACACACACACACACAGGCTTTTGGTGAAGTATTTACGCAGGTAAGACTCATTTCTTTTCACCTTCAGGTATTCAGACTGTTGATGTGTGGAGCCACAATAGTTTGGCTGACGTCACCGGAAAGTTCAAGGTGACAGACAGATTTAATTTGGTGAAGATTGCACAACTCAGAGCTTGAGTTACCTCATGGATGTTTAACCATATTCAGAAGTCAGTGATGGAGAGCGGATGGGAGCTAAAGGTCTTCAGGCCTGCAGTTTGGATACACTGGCTATGTGATTGAGAGAAATCAGTTTTATAATTGTGCAACATAATGTTCACCTCATACTGTCCTCTCTGGCTTGTTTATACAGTGAGGGTCTCACTGGATTTCTAGTATGCAGTATGGAGTATGTAGTATCCAATATGTAGCATTTAGTCTGTAGTAATATATATATATATAGTATCTAGTATGTACTTTCTGGTATGTAGTATCTAGTATGCTGTGTGTAGGATCTAGGGTGTAGTATCCAGTATGTAGTATCTAGTATGTTGTATGTAGTATATAATATCTAGTATGTACTATGCAGAAGTCGTTAGAATGTAAAGTATAATTTTTACTTTTACTTGAGTGGTTTTTGTGAAGAAGGAATGCTACTTTTACCCTGTTACATTGAGCTACATTCTGCTGGCTACTTTTATTTTAATCATCTATTACTACTGGCATGATCTATAGTTGTGCTAATAAGTTTATATACCCTAGCAGACGCTATGATTTCTTTGCTATTTTTCAGGGATTATAAATGATACAACAACTTCTCTCACCTTTTAAATCATAATGACAACAGAGACTTTCAAAATGACCCCGATCAAAAGTTTACATACCCTGGTTCTTAATACCACACATTGCTCCCTTCAACATCAATAACAGTTTGAAATCTTTTGTGATAGTTGTGGATGAGGGTCTTTGTTTTCTCAGATGGTAAAACTGCCCGTTCTTCTTGGCAAAAAGCCTCCAGATCCTGTAAATTCTTGGGCTGTCTTGCATGAACTGCAGGTTTGAGATCTCCCCAGAGTGGCTCAATGATATTGAGGTCAGGAGACTGAGATGGCCACTCCAGACCCTTTATTTTATTCTGCTGTAGCCAATGGCAGGTCGACTTGGCCTTGTGTTGTGTATCATTGTCATTAGCTCATGAGCTTCTGGGCTAATGAGTAAAAAATTTCCCTCCAGTATTTTTTGATAACATGCTGCATTCATCCTTCCATCAGTTTGGACCAAGTTTCCTGAGCCTTTGTAGCTCTCATCACTCCAAATGACTTTGTACCAGAAGTTTTGGGTTGTCTTTGGGCTGTTTAGGGTACTGTAAACAGGATACTTAGTAGCATTTGTGTAGAAATGGCTTTCCCCTGGTGACTTAATCAAACAGCCCATTTTTCTTCAAGTGCCTCCTTATTGTGCATCATGAAACAGGCACACCACATTTTTTTGAAGAGTCTTGTATTTCAACTGAAGTTATTTGTGGGGGATTTTTTGCATCCCGATCTACCTGACTGTGGTTTGGTTTCAACAGAATCCCTGATTTTACACTTCTTAATTATAGTTTTAACACTGCTTATTGGCATCCTCAATTCCTTGGATATCCTTTTAAATCCCTTTCCTGTTTCATACAATTGAACGACCTTTTCCTGCAGATCCTTTGATAATTCTTTTACTTTCCCCACTCAGAATCCAAAAATGTCAGTGCAGCACTGGATGAAAGAACAATAAGTAAAGCCTTTATTTTTTTTTGTAAAGCAATATTTCTCAGTTTTAAGTTATTTCCGTCCATCAGATTTTTTTATCTAAATTTTGGACAGCATCCCGGCTTCTTTTAAACCAAGGATGTTTGTAAAACCTGTACAACCACCAGGGAAACACTTCGAGCTCTGGATTGAGTACAAAATGTTTATTAAAAGCTTACACCTGCTGTCTCCTCAACACATCTTATACAAACGGATATAACTCTGTGATTGCACACCAAAATATTCGACATCAATCAAAAGAAAACAGGTCTTGTTTCCAGAAGAGGGAAATCTTTACATTAAATGTGTTGTTCATTTGTTTTTAAAAGAGAAATGAGAACTATGATGATGTCAAAGTCATCATGAGGAAAATTTACAATCAGGACTAAAATTCAAAGAAAAGAGGTTTTACATTGACATGAGACAGATCAGAAAGAACAAAATGCTTCAAAAGACTTCAATAAACAATATTTACAGGCTGGTAGGTGAGGAGTTCATTATGCAGATTTGTGTCCTATCTCAGCTGTGCCTTCATGAACTTTAACTGACAAAAATGTTTTTAAAAGCAGCACAAAAAGTGCTCTGTCAAAGGACTAAAATACAATACGATACAAAAAATACAACAAATCCCCTCTCTCACTGTTACTTCATGAGAGGAACAAATAAAATACATTTCAAATAAGTTCTTCATAAAACTCTCAGTACATCAAGGATATTAATAAAAAAAAGGATCTCTTCAGCAGCCATCTCCTTCTGAGAAACATCTCAGCTGATTGGCTGGAAAAAAACAGGTCACAGGCTCTGTGTGATATTCACGGATATTCATATGTGATGAGCTCCAACACACGAGAAAAAAAGCAACAGATTTGTCTCTGTCCAGTCTGAGAGGTCAAAGGTCATGACTCAGGGTCTGCGGTCGTACTCGCTGATCTTCCTCTTGATGTGAGACAATTTGGACCGCAGATATTTACACCTCTTCTTCTTGATCTGGTAATGTGGAGACTGTAAAGGGCAGAAAGTTCTCCACATTATTACATTTTAGAAGAAAAATGTTGTTTTCTGTTGTAAAGAACTCTGAGAGGAAAACACAGCGAGCACAACAGAAACAGTCACAAAGAGGAATTTTAAATCCCCGTAAAGACTTTTTAACAGACTGAGATTTATTTCTTATTGAGACCTGCTGTTTGAATTTCCTTTTTTATGTCAAAATAAATGAGGCAGCAGACGTCAGATGAAAAAAAGCCTTTCTGAACATTTTGATTTTCAAGTATTACAGAGACGTGAAGCATATTACTGGTGAGGAAAGTGAGCTGAGATTATTGGTGGTTCCATCTTTTACGATTTTTGATCAATACTAGACTAGAAAAAGGGAAAACCAAATCTTTGTTGGGGGGCGCCAGACTTGACAGAAAAATGTAGCTTTTAAATACATGTACAGATTCTAGAAACAACACATTTTGGTGCTGATGATCTCATTTTCAATTGTCAATCATCAACAGGTCAATATATAAAGGTGGGACTTTTTCAAACTCACTTCAAAGTCCTTATGGGGCTTTTAAAGATTAAATCAATTAGATCAAAGAGAAAAGTTTCAAACAATTTTCTGTAAAAAAAAAGGAGGAAAATGTTGGCAAAATGAAATGTTTCTAACTCACCTTCTTGAGACTCTTCAGTCTGTTGTATTCATCCATGGCATCCTGAGATCACAGAGACAGAGGTCAGAATCATCATAAAACACTTAACTACAGTTCAAACATGTTAAAGAAACACACTGAGCCCCTAGTGTCCAATGATGATCATTTTATCTTCAGTGCATGAGTTATAAACCTGTGTTCACGGTGGCTGTTTTGCTGACTTTATTTACTTCTTTAAGACTTTTAAAAGTTATAATTCAAATATCATTTGCTTGTGTGTGAATGTAGACTGTTTGTGACCCCTAATAAAGAACCTGAACATTCAAAATATGTTGTGTGTGTGTAAACATTGAAGTGGGCAGGCTTAAAAAGACATCCAACCAAAGTAGAGCTGAAGCTTATTTTTTTGGGGCTGCTATTTTATATTTAGTCTTAGTTTTGTTCATACTTGAGTCTTTTAGTCCCTAATACTTCAAGTCTGGTTTTAGTCAACATACATGTAATCTTTACGTCTTTGTAAAAAGGTTTATTTTTTTGTGTTTAATTTGAAAAGTATTTAAATCTGCAACAATTCTCTCTTTCTCTTGAGTAATGTTTTTGTACTTTTGCCTGGGATCTCCTCCTTATGTAAAGCTGCTGTGATGTCCCTGCTGATCTATAGAATAAGTAAATGTCATTACACACAGATAAAAGAGGAGTTATACAAGAATCATCCTCACTTTCAGTCAAGTAAAACGAAAACACATTTTCCGCGATGTACACTGTAGATCTTTTCATAATCTCTGGGTTCAAATGAAAGAGCTATGGATTCCTTTGCACTATTTTACTGCTGCCCTACATGCTCTTGCGTACTTTGCACTTTTCTGCATTTACTGGTATGTTACTCTCCTTTTTTAGTCTGAGCTCTGGACTGAACATGGTTAGTGCTTTTGTATATGTATGGTGTTTCTTATGGTGTCTCTTATTAGGCATTGTGTTGTGTATTATTTCTGTATTATAGACTTTTAATTGGGTTGTATTGTCATTGTCTACCTTCACTGCAAAAACGGAAATCTAAGCAAGTCATTATGTCTTATTTGTAGTAAAAATGTCTTATTGATCTTAATTTGAGCCACATTCACCAAACCAGGTCATAAAAACGTCTTATTTCAAGATTTTTTAAGACAAAAATTAGGTGTAAATTGCTTGTAACGAGTCAAAAAAATCTGCCAAAAATCGTCCGGGAAGTTTCTTGAAATTGGAAAGATGTCTTTAAACAAGAATCTTTTATCTTATCCCATTGGCAGATTTTTTTTTACTTGTTACAAGCAATTGATGCCTCATTTTTGTCTTTAAAAAACTTGAAACGAGACATTTTTATGACCTTGTCTAGTAAATGTGGCTCAAATTAAGAATAGTAAGACAAATTTAACTAAAAATAAGACATAATGACTTGCTTAGATTTCAGTTTTTGCAGTGTTGTCTTGTGTGTGTTCCAGCTGCAATGCTTATTTCCCTCGATGGGACAATAAAGTGATTCTGATTTTGGCACAATACAAGGACTGTGTTTCACTTTTACAATAGTCCTTGAATGCACGAGCAGTGACAGACGCAATGAACTGCTTCTTCATGTTTGATGATGAGTAAATCAAAACTTCCTTAGTCTTCCTAAATGTGCCAAAGAGATCAACAAACAAGAATAAATGCTGCTGTTAGTGCACAACAGTCAAATAGAAGTTTAACAAACGTTTACTGTCATATTTATCAATGAAATTCACACCAAGCAGAAGGCGGTGGCAGCTGAGGTGGAAATGCTTTTTAATAGTTTCATACTAATGTTTACACTGTCAGTTTTTTTTTCAGGAGGTTTTGCAATATCTGTCCTCCACAACTTCAGGACTGATTTTTCTCTTTCTCTTCTCCTTTATAGGTTCGTGTTTAACTAAATGCAAAGTTTTGTATTCCATTTTATATTTTATATTGTCAATGCACAATTTCACAACCCATGCATGGTTATGTATCATACTTTTTTTTCCCCAAGTCTATTCCTTTTTCTAAATTGATAAATGGGTGTTGGGGGGGGGTGATGCAGGTAATTTATAATTGTGTAATAATGTTGCATGCTATGTCCTTTATGTCTTTGTAACCTGCTACTGGATCTATCTATCTATCAATATCTTTTTATCTATCTATCTATCTATCTATCTATCTATCTATCACAACTCAAGTTAGAGAGCTTCTGGTAAACTTCAAGAGTCAGAATGTTTTGATTTTGCAGTGAGAGGATCATTACACTGAAAGTTAATACAACACAAATCTGTTCAACTTGCACCATCTACTGGCAGGAGTGTGATATACATTTAATGACATCAGACCAGAGGTGGGGATGAAAAATAAAAGGTTTTACATTAATCTCACTTTATCTTTCGTCTAAAGACAAACAGAAACACCCTCCCTCTCTCTTTTATCTGAGCTTTTTCTGTTTGATATCACTGCACTGACTGTTGTCTGAAAGAAAGTCTGACTCACCAGGAACTGAGGGCTGCCCTCAGCGTGTCGGTCCAGCTCTCGGTCCAGATCTGCCAGGTCCTGGTTTATGCCGTCCAGCTCCGCCTGCAGACTCTTATACTCCTGATGATCCAGATCAAACTCCCGCTTGTAGTTCAGACGCTCTTGTTCATCCAGGATAGGGGGAAACAAACTGTAGACAGACATGAGAGTAATAAAACTTTTAGAGAAGGGACTGAATATGCAGCTTAATCACAAACTATTCCTTTCATTTTACTCACACGCTGAAGTCTTCCTCCTCCAGGTCGTCTCCAGACTCTGCACCGGGGTCATAATCCCTCAGCCTGGGCTTCAGGACGCCAACAGAGCTGCTGATGTCTGAGTCTCTGAAAGTAGAAAAAGAGATGACTTGAAATTTACAGCGCTCAAAGAAAAACTCCAAACAAACAGGTCTGACACATTTAGAAGATAAATGAGAGTGTTGACTTCTTTTTGAGAATGCTAACAACACTCCCTCTGTTAAATGTGAAATCTTGTAACATGATCCCACACCTTTGAATGTTGTGTCCATTAAACACAAGCCAGAATATAAACACAGTTACACAACATCCAACATCCAACCTCCTGACGCCAGCAGGTTAGTCATCCTCAGATTAGATAGACTGGATTTACCAGCTGTTTGACTGACCAAGAACCTGTCAGTACTTTGGTACCAACCAAACAGGACCCAGGCTCCAAAAACAGCTCAAAAACATCAACATATGAAGCTTGTTTCAAAGTGAGGAGGCGTCTGTGAGGTGTTCAGCTCACCCTGGCAGGTACAGAGGTTTGTTGTTGTCCACCTGGTCCAGGTAGTCTCTGGACCCCCCAACATGAGGATTAGCATCATTCAGAGGCACTTCTGGGTCACCTGACACGTTTTTTACCTGAGGACAGAGAAAATAGAGACAGTTTAATGTAGGAACTTAACAGCAGATGGTGTACAAGTTGGTACAAGTTTAATTATTGAATCACAAAGATAAGACTTTTATTTTCTATTGTTAAACCTCTCCACCATCATGCTGGGCTGTAAAACTTCAGGCCTGATTCAACTCTTTACTCTTCAGTTTGTTGTTGTAATCAAGATAAATATGATCTGGTTTTGATAGTTTGTTTTATTTTGAAAGTCATCAGGCGTTTTTAGGTGGTTTATGCACAACTTCCTGTCCTACTCAATCTGCTTTTTGTTAAACTGATGCATCACAGCTTCACATATGTGGTGTTTTCTGGTCATTCGTGTTTGTCGTCCATGAAATGAATCCACAGAGCTCTCATCTTTAACAAACAGGATCAAAATCAGTGAAAACAGAGTAATGATGCCTTTCTGTTTATGTTTATACTTTTAGCTCACTGGCAAAAAAAACACCATCTATGCAATCAGATTTTAGTGTAAGGTTTAATCAGAAATGAGTGTTTCAAATCCACATGAATCAGTTGCTGGCAGCTAGACTGAGTGAGAGAAAAAAAAAGTTTCTCTTAAGCCTTAATGAGCAACAGCAAAATAGAAGATCAGGGCCTGTATGCACATCCAGCCATTAGCAATAAAAGGGACTATCTAGAATGCATTGATATATGCATTAATATATGCATACTTTATTCCCTCTCTGTTTATTATTATTATTATTATAAGTAGTAGTGGTAGTAGTAGTAGTAGTAGTAGTAGTATTGTATAATAAGTATAATTCATTTATTCATTTTTATTTATTTATTTATTTTTTGGGGGGGTTAAATGTATTCAACACATTTTATCTATTTAATTTCAACGCATATCTATTTCACTTTATCTACCTTTCCTGGAGGTTCTCTCCACATATCACATTCTGCACCTTTTCTCACCTTCATGGTGCAATTGGTTAATTATGTTAAGACTAACAGTCCTGTTTGTGTAATGACTGGATGTGCATACAGGCCCATAATCTTAAAAAAGTCTAATTTTAAGAGACAGGGACTCAAAGTATGGCTCTTTCAACAAGTCCAGTAAAACAGTTTTTGGTCATGCAGGACTCATGAAACTGATCATCGTGCATTCAACAAGGGAAAATGAGACTTTTACAGGCTGAGGTGGAGTGTGTGTTGTGTCTGCACTGCTGCTTTCAAACCAATAAAGTTCCTCTCAAATAAACAGAGTACTTTGAGGGCTTGGGATTAATTCTGGGTATGTAAACTGAAGGAATAACCTATCAAAACCAATAAAAAAATGAAAAATCCAAAGACAAAAGTTAGGCACTGAAGAGCGGGAGTAATACAAGTATTCAATTAAACTCATGACTCTGGTGCCAAACAGGTAAAGGTGATAATGTTTAATTAACACAACTCCTTGGATCAGGATATGAAGTGTCATGCTCACATCAGAGAGTCTTTGTTTCAAGTGGAAGGGAGGTGTGTGTAGAGGATCTTTAAAATCCAGGGTTTGTTTGTTGACTGAGTAACACTAATGAATAAAAATCATTTGTTTTGATTAAAGAAAGCGAGCATTCATGTCATCCATCTTTTATATTCTAAAACTTCCCAGTATTAGATTCAGAGGTTTCTCTTTTCTGTGTTTTCCTTATAAAAATGTCTAGCCTGCGGTTTGAGTCAGGTTTACTTCAGGCTATTCTGGCTCCTGTCCTACTTTACGCTTCATAAACCTGTTCCCTCCATGTGATAAACATTTGGCTGTGTGCGGTTTTTCCTCAGGACCGACCGGTCGGTCTGCTTCTGCCTGCATACCTGAATACCTGTGATACCATCACTACATGAAGAGGAAGACTGAGACAATGATTCCAGTCAAACGCAGACCTGAGCTGAGCTGTGTGGTGCTGAGAAATGTCACTCAGCTGGAATGAGAACTATGAAAAGACGTTAAAACTTTCATTTGTGTGTCCGTTTGCTGTCCTCAGACACAAACATGACGGTGCCGAAGCTGGAAAACACTTAAATTGGTTTTATGATCCACTTTAAGTTCAGGATTTTAAAGCAGTGTTTAGATTCTCTAACAGGTGGAGGATTACATTTTCACTACACATCATTGTGATGGCACAGCCGGAGCGTAACTTTACAGACCACACCCAGAAACTACGAATGAAACCATCCTAACCTGCCCCTGAGACATACACACACAAACACACACAAACACACACGCTCTCTCACACACATACACACATCTTTATCTCACAGCTCATTCGTCTAAACTTATAGGTCATGTTGTTTCTGCTTTTTCTTCATGGCTGCCCCACATCAAAGCAGGCGTTTCTGTTTCTCTAATACAAATCTTTCTCTTGTGGAGTCAGCTTTTTTTTTTAAAAGAAAGAAAGAAAAATAAACATATTTGCACTTTCTTGTGGTTTCAGGATATTCATCAGCCACCTGTGTGGGGGACTTTCTGTTTAAAGATCACACAAACAATTATAAAACACAAATACTGAAAAAGTTTCTCCTGTAATATCAGTTTCACTCTGACGGGGAAAAAAAAACAGACTCGTACATTTTTTTCTACACTCTTTTTGATTAAGATCTTTTGTTATGCTCAGGAGCAAGCCAGCTTTTTTCAAAGGGTCAGTTTTCTGGAGTGTTACGTGCTGTGTTAGTGTCAGCAAATTCTGCTTCTGACCCAGTTGATGTGGGCAAAATATGTCAGGGTGTTTTTAGGTCAGGATCAGGATCTGGATTTAATCAGGATTGCTTTTCAGATTCAAACTATTTTGACCTGAAAAAAACTTTTTTAGACCCAAATATGCCTGATCCTGCACTCTGAACTATTTTTCTGCTCTGATGTGTTTTTTAAACCCTTACATTTTCACATCATGATAATTTCATTAGTTTAAAGACGCCAGCTGTTGAGTTTGTTTTGTTGGTTGAATTTCTGCAGAATCTATAGAGCTTTAGTTTTATACAAGTAGCCAATGCACAGTCCAAACAGAGTTTACACTGGGAAAAAAAGGGAGTCTGAATATAAGATAAAAATACTAAATTTAATGGAAAAATATCTTAAAACTAGTGAAATTATCTCTCCAAGCAGCAAGATAATTTCACTTGACTGGAAATCTTGAAATATGACTGATAAATCTAAAAACAAGATGGTATTGATAAGTATTCTCAGATCTTAAAACAAGAGGAAAATCCTCATTTTTAGATTAAAATGCTTTAAAACAAACTTCCTGAAGAAGAATTTTAAATGAAATATACTGAATATGAGCAACAGAATCTAATTTCATGCTTCTTATATTCTTAATTTTAACAAATGGAGTGAAAAATATCACTTTTTTAAGTCAAAACTACTTAGAATTAGAGAAGTATGATTAAGATAATTCTTGAATTTTGAGCATGTTTGTAAAATTCTTAGCTGTTTGCTAAATAAACTGTCTTAAAAAGATGATTTTTTTTGTGTTATTCTTAAATCAAGCAACTTGAGGTAGAGCTAAATCTTTAAACAAGGTTTAATATTATGAAATAACATATGAGATAACCAAAGTAACTTATTTTAACAGTTAGCCACTCATTTTAGGATTCTCAGACTAATTAAGACAAAATTGAAACATTCATGCTTTTTTTGAGATCTAACATAGTTTTAAATACTAAAAATAAGTTAAAAAAAACATTAAAACAAGATATTAATTAAGCATGTCTTAAAGTAAGATTTTAAATCTTGGCAAGTGCAAGATTATTTGCAGTGTAGTGGTTTTGTTTATGCACAGAGCAGAAAATGTAAATGTTCACATAAATTAGAACATGATTCATTTCAGTGGCAAAATTCACAAATTGACGATAGTTGGGGGCTTTATGACAAACAGTTACACACAAACACTGACTCACCCACTCCCCGATGCTGTTGTGCAGACCGTCGTTGACCACTTTAACTTCCTCCCACAGGATGCGTTCTGGGCCCCAGCGTCTGATCTGGTTGCGGGTCTTCACAGCAAACACCAGCAGGATGATGAGGGCCACAAACACCAGAAAGCCAAAGACAATGGCGATCGCCTGAGGGGAGAGCAGAACGTGAGGCGGCTGAAATTACATCCAGTCAGAGTGAATGACAAGAGAGATCTGAAGAGTCAGACTCTTCAAACGCAGGATCAATCCACGCAAATCCACTTACAAAGATACTCACAAACAACAGATGAACCAATTTTACATTTAGGAAGTTTAACGACTACTCAAAACAATCAGAGAGCTGAGCTGCTGACTGCTTTAGCTTTATGTGATGAGTTTCAGGTGATGTTTAACTCCTGACTACTACCCTTTGCTGTATGTTTCCACCAAATGCCCCCACTCTACATTTCCTGTTTCTCATCAGCAAAGGTGAAAATGCCCAAAACCTGACTGAAGGCTTAAACCCCTAAAGGCGGGGAACAGGATAGAAAAGATTCTTCTGGTCTACTCAGGTGGTTACATCATGTGTCCCATGTTTACAGAGGCTACAGTTCATTAAACAGTCCAGGATGGTCCTGAAATTCCCCTCTCCCATCGACTATCCTGTACCTTACATGAATTTCCCAAGTGATGGTGCTCATTTCCCACTGTTGTAAGAATGTGACTTTTTTCTGCTCAAGACAACTTTTCAATTCAAAGCAACAATGTTATGTATTTATTTGGAGTTACATAGAGTGATTCTTTGAAATGTGACAACAATCAAAGTTTGTAAACTCAATTTGTAGTTTAGTGTCCAGGAGGCGAGAAGACCTTCTGTTTCGTGTCACTCACAGCCTGGTGCTCTGAGACGTGTCTGTAACGTGTCACATTAGTGAATCCTGGTTGTGTCCTACCAGTGCTCATCTACCGGCCCCAACCTCACCAAGCAGAGCAAACGTGACCTGGATCTTCATTTTATTGATAGATTCTCAGGTTTGAACAGATCACTCAGTACAACTATTAGGGGATAGACCGATAATCATCACCGTGACGCATGTCTGCATCTGCCTTATTTACTTAATTATTTTTAATCCATACTCCGCCAGTGAAAGATTATTTTGAAATTTGGTCGTTTTGGCTCCATTTTGATACCGACACAGTTCAGCTCTAGTGTCTGCCAATCTCACCTGACCACAGATATTGAGAAAAAACATTAACAACCCATTTTGATGATGATAATCATCAAGTATACTATACAAATGGGACATTCTGCAAAATTTATGCATCACCATGATGTTTTCATGACACAGAACTTGATTCAAATTAGGTTAAATTGCAATATGATCTGTTGCAATTTTCTGATTGCAGACATTACAATTTTTCTTCAACTTCAAATGTGTCAGAATACTAGATAAAAATGAATGCAATAGATTCTTTTAGTCCTATACCAGTGTTACTCAGCCCTGATCAACCAAAGGGCTAAATTGTTGAAAACTACCTTCACAAGAGCAACAATCTAGGTGGTGAAAAGTGGCAAAAAAGAGAAGCAGTAGCAAGGAAGGTGGATAAAATGGCAGCAGTAAAAAAGCAGTAAAAATAGGTGAAAATTTAGAGAGAGCTCTGAAAATGGTCATAAAGTGGCAAAACTTTTCAAAGGCCTGACAATCTCTTTATAACACCCCCTCTATTATTGATCTTATGTATGATTCTAATTTTCTGAGACACTGAATTTTCGATTTCCGTTATCTCCAAGTCATAACCATGGACATTTCAAGAAATAAAGGCTTGAAATAATTCACCCTTTGTATAATGAGTCTATGTAATATCAGGGTTTTACTTTCTGAAATGAGTGACCAAAAAGATTGAACGCTAACATATAATTCTTAGTTTTGAGATAAATCTGTATGTGTAAACCATTTCTTTTTTGGATATTTTTCCATATACCTACTTTTCTCCCTCATGTTTGTGTTTATAAGAATAAAAAAATATCATTCCCTTCACTAAAGCAGTTGATATCAATGACACATAAGATGGGGTACCTAAAAATAATAGCACAATAAATCACAATTGCAATACAGGGAAGAATTACTGCAATCAGATTTATTTTGCAAACTGTTCAGCCTTTTTCAGAACCATCTTTGGCTCTTGAATAAATGGGGACAGTGTCATGTCATGTCAGTGTCACCGAGACCACATTTAGCTGAGTGTGAACTACCATGAGTCACTCTGTTATGTTAGATATATATATTTCAATAAAACTAATCCACAAAGCCTAACCCCGCTCAGCCCCCAGGGAAAGAGTGTGTGTACCTCCTGAGGCTCCACCACGCAGTAATGGTACAGGTACTGGTTCAGGAAGATTCCCTGGGCCTGGGTCTGGGTCTGGTACTGGGCACAAAGCTGGCGGATCTGGCTGTAGTAGATGGACCCTGAGGACTGGGCGGTCGGGTTCACAGCCACCAGGTACACGATGGTGGCGATGATCATGAGGAACGCCAGGATGGCACAGATGATGATGGTAGCCAGGTAGAATTTTGGTTTCTGTGCCGCGCTCTGTCTGGAAACCACCAGAACGAAGATGATGAGCACAACGATGAAGGTGATGCCGCTGATGGCGATGATGAAGCCTTTGCCGGCTCTGGGATCCATCTGTCCTCCCCCATAGCCATAAGAGCCACCTCCAACCCCGCCGTAGGAGCCGCCACCATAGGAGCCGCCGTAAGAGCCGCCGTAGGAGCCTCCGATTGCATTGCCTCCATATGAGCTGCCATACCCTCCGTACCCGGGGACCAGGCTCCCGCCCCCCAAACCCATCATGCTCATGTCATAGTCCCAGGCCAGTGTGGACGCCACGCACGCAAACACCGCCACACACAAGATGATGATGATGATGGAGAGGATCTTCATCACGCCAGGAGGGGACGTCCAGCGGTAGTAGTGCAGCATCTTGTCTTGGGGGTAGTAGAAGGTGGGGTTAGACATGAGCTCACTGTGTCTGTGACGGCTGCTGTGGTGGCAGGAGAGGAAGAGGAAGAAGAAGAGGAGAAAAGGTAAGTGTGTGGAATGAATCTAAACCTCATAACTCACCATGAAGAGTCTCCACAGATTTTTCTTGGAATATATTCAAACACAACATGAAGTTGTTTCCTCATGTCAAAAGTGTTTGTCAAACAGAAACCGTCACAATGGGAGGAGATGATTAACATGATGTTCATCTGTAAGTTATTTCATGACAAGTATAAAGTGATGTGGTTGTATGTTCTCATCACGTTATTAAACCAGCCGCTTTGGCACGTGGGAAGCCTCTGATTTAAAATGATAAGTACCAGGACAATAGCAGAAAGTCTGTGTCTTGTTCTATGACCAATTGGCTATCTCAACATAGTTAACCTATTCATCCATTACCTTCAGCTTTTATATTCAGAATTAATCCAGAGGTCGAGGACCAAGTTGCAAAATAGTTAAAAAATCTTCCTCTTTTGATTTTTTTGGTTGTGCGTGGAACTAAAACTCTCCTCTGTGAATGCAAAAGTCTGTATCAGAACAAGAGTTGACAAGACTGTAATACATCTGTTCCCATTAGGCTTAAATCTAGAGAAGGCAGGTTTTTTCTAAAAGTGAGAATTAAAACATCAAATCACTGCAGAAACTCTGCCAGCAGCATGTGAGTTAATCCCGAGAGCTGAGGTTTCTGTTGGTAAGTCTCTTCACATGAGGTATGTACGGTGGCCCTATAGTGCAAAACAAACACCTAACGCTCAAGTTTGAAAAGCCACAAATGAAATACAGAATCTCCATGCAGGTAAAAAGACAGACTATTTGGTTTGATTTTTTTATTATCATATTTTCTTTTTGTTTGCTTTCTCTCTAGTGTTTATATGTATTCTTTTTGGCGCCTTTGGTTTTCTGTTTTGCACTTCAGGGCCACCATATATATGAGCTTTAATGAGATGTGGTCCGGCCACATGGAGATGGTTTCAATAATCCTGTTCAAACTAATCTTAAGAGTGTTTTGGGGTTCCTGCTCCCTGTCAGCTGCTAAATGTTGTTATAATGGTGCTGACTCACTCAAAAGAAGATATGTCACACAACTTAATACTCACTGTTTGCTGCCGTTGTTGAGGTACGGCGGAGTGCTGCGCCTGTTGCTCGGCATGATGAAACTGAAACTGAAGCTAAACCTGAAAAATAAATGCAACAAACAAAGAGAGATGTTTTAATGTTGATGTCGCTGTCTATGTGAGACTACTGAGGAAAGATCAATGCTGTGATAGCAGTTAACATTTATTTGTGTATTTTAGCACCAATAGCATACATGATTTCATTTACACTGTCAATGCCAATATTGACGTGATAACACACAGTTGCTTCAAATTTTGAGTCTGAACATCCATGATGAGAATCTCCTGTTCCTCCACATCCTAAAGGAGCTCTACTGGACTGAGATCTGGTGACTGTGGAGGTCGTCAGAGTACAGGGAACTCATGGTCATGTCAAAGAAACCAGTGTGAGATGATTTGAGCTTTGTGACATGGACCGTGATCCTGCTGGAAGTCTCCATCAGAAGATGGTTCACTGTGCTCATAAAGGGATGAACATGGTCAGCAACAATACTCAGGTAGACTGTGGAACAGGCTCAGTTGGTATTAAGGGGTCCAAAGTGAGCCAAGAAATTCTCCCTAAGGCTGAAGCTTTGATCCAAGTCAGGATGGATCCATGTTTTCATGTTGTTTACTCCAAATCCTGAGCCGATCATCTGAATGTGGAGCAGAAATCTAGACTCATCGGACCAGACAGTGTTTTTCAGTCTCTATGGTCCAGTTTTGGTTAGTCTGTGTGAATTGTAGCCTCAGTTTCCTGTTCTTATCTGACAGGAGGGTCACCCTGTGGACTTGTTGTGTGTTCAGAGAGTCTCTTCTGAAGGCTTTGGTTGTAAACAGTGGTTGTTTCAGTTCCTGTTATCTTTCTATCATTTCCAACCAGTCTGTCCATTCTCCTCTGATATCAACAAGCTTTTTAGTCCCAGAGAACTGCTGCTCACTGGAGATTTCTTTAACTAAACAAAAGTTGCTGTTTTCATGTTTTTAGTAACAGGCCTAAACAGAAACAACGGAACTGACTCAATAAATTTCACAAGGTCTGGATTTCCATTTGAAGGACATTTATCTGACACCACACAAAGTCTAAACATGTTTAAAACATATTTTCTCATATATAACAGAGTTAATCTTTGACGTGTGGATAGTTAACTAGGTCATGGTGGATATCTGGGTTAATAAAAACAAACAGTCAAACATCCCTCTGTCTGTCTCTCTCTGTCAGGTGAACCTGCTGTTGTTTCATCCTCAGGTGTGTTTGTGGTGAAACAAAACAGCAGTTAGTGGGTGGAGAGATACTAACACACACACAAACCGAGACTGCCTCTTTTCAACACGATCAGCTGAGAGATAGTTTCACTGAGATTGAAGGAGGGATTTAAAAGAAAATACTCAGCCTTATCACCTCACCTGTTCAGTGAGGATGTGTAAATAAAAGACAATTTAAAAAGTAATTATCCTAATGTGAGAAATTTTAACCCCACTTTGATATTTCGTGGCAAACAAACGTCGTTTTAAACCCGTTGTATTCCCGTGAGAACGCTGTTTTTCTCCACTGAATTTTAAATTTAAAGATGTAAGCACGCGCCCAAGTGACTGAAATTGTCCCTTATTACACCCCGTCCCCACGCTGTGTGATAACAGAGGTTTAAATCTGTTTGAAATGGACTCACCTCGATGTTGAACCGTCTTATCCGGATTAAAGGTGACAACGAATCTTCGCTGATGAACGCAAACAACACACTGAGCGCGCGACCGCTCAGGTTGTACAATGAGACGCGCCTACAGGTGTGTGCAGGTCACGTGGTCTCCTCCTCCTTCTCCTCCTCCTCTTCTCCTCAGGTCATACAGGACGAACCTGTCTCTTCTGAAGCTTTTAGAGCAATTAGAGCTTAAAGTAAAGACAGGTTTATGTTCACTCTTACTCCCTCAGTGGTTCTGTCATTGCTCAGCAGGTGAGGACTTTCTGTGTGAGGCAGGTGTTTATGGAGAGGGACGGACACTGTTGAAGTTACACCTCTTATAGTCTTAGTCAGGCTACGTCAATTGTTTTTATCCATCTTACCGGATGAAAAAAGTTCTTCATACGAGTGTTTTAGGAGATTGAGCAGTTCTTTTATTCTGGAAAATTGTGTAACAAAAAAAAAAAAAAACTAAAAATCTGTTTTCCTGCAGAATTTACTGTATTAGTTCTGCACTTAAGCTCCTCAGTTTACACCAATCTGGTCCTTTAACTCTAGTTTTTCAAATATGACAGATGCCCTGTTTTTGGTACAAGACACAACAAAAAAGACAACATAAAAGAGAAAACGCAAAAACAACAACAAAAATACCACAACTTCAAAAAAATAAAAGAAACAACATAGGCCTATCAATTTTACTTACTAACATGATAATTGTAAATTATCACCAGACATCTCGACACTATTGCGATATAAACTTATGACGTCATTTAGATTGTCGTTATTGAGTGAAATTGTAACAACGTCATGACGTTTTTGTTTTTTGTTTTTTTCTGTTTCTGTTCATTCTTATTCTTTTTTTTCTGATGTGGCAGCTCTGCCCCCCACCCCCCAAAAAATAAAATTAATTATAATAATAATGAAAATAATAATAATAATAATAATGATGAAAATAATAATAATAACAATAATAATAGTAGTAGTAATAATAATAATAATAATAATAATAATAATAATAATAATAATAATAATAATAATAATAACAAATGAATAAATACATAAATGAATAATACATAAAAAAATGAAACGAAAAAATGACCAACATACACAAACACACACACACAGGCACACAAATAAATAAACACACAAATAAATAAATAAATAAATGCAACAACCTAAATTAGAACAAAAACACTAAAGGATTTTTTTTCTGTAAATGAAGTTTATTCCTTTATTTGTTTCTTTTTTTATGTTTTTGTGTCTATTTATTCATTTACTTTTATAGATTTACTCATTTACTCAGATTTTTTTGGTGTTCTAATTTGTTTTTGGGTCTATTTTTGTCAGGGTTTTTTTTCTTTGTGTTTTTGTTGTACATTGTTGACATGTTGACATGTTTTCTTCCTTTGTTGTCCCGCTGTCTTTTTTTGTTGTCCCATTGTCCTGTTGTCTTTTTTCATCATGTTGTGCAATAATCTAAAACAGAAACTCACGCTCAAAACCAGAAACATTCTAAAACTTTTAGTTCTTCCTTGTTGAGAGGACAATGAAAGAGAGAGTCATCATTAAAGATTGTTATGGCTGTGTCATGCTGACACACACACACACACACACACACACACACACACACCTCCCTTACAAACATTATGCAATCATTCTGAACAAGGTGAAATTCAATCTTCGGCTTTAAAGAAGATAGCGATAAACTCGTAATCACAAACTGTTTGTGAGAACATCTCTGTGCCTGTGTCTTTTCTAATGATCTATCTCCTTTAATTTGGTTTACTGGTTGAGGGTCCAGGTGGTCAATTTTAAAACAAAAGCATAAAAAAGAGGAAAGCCTTGGTCACCAAAAGAGACCACATTCACAAAAAAAGTAAACTCAAGCACACATGGTACCAGACTAACTGGGAACATGTGTCATGTATGTTGATACTCTTGGCTCAGGGTTATTTTTTTCGATTAATGAGTTAGAAATTATAGTTCTTGAAATCTTGAAAAACTGGAATATTGTAGAAACAACAATTAATCTTGTTATATAAACCTGGTGTCTCAGGTGTGACAGCAGCTCCCCTTGACTCATTTAACTTGAAAGTGTTTAAAAACTAAAAATCTTTAGTATTTTCTGAGGTAACCTGAGGCGTGAAAAGCTGCTACGCTGCTCTGAGTCTTCCTGAGAGACGCACAGGAAGATCAGCAGGAAAACGCCTCCAGTGCTGCAAAACCTGACACCTGTAAAAAAAAAAAAAAAAAAAGAAACGAAGCAAAGAAGCAAACACACCTTAACTGGGTAAAACCTGTCCTCCAGGCTGAAAAGCTGCAGGAGCAACAGAGGAACTACAGCAGCCATTTTAGGAGCTGACACAGCAGTGACATGGAGCTGCAGAGTGAGGTCAGGGTCATGTTCTCTGCACCTGAATATGACCTTTTTAAAAGCAGTAGGGAACTATGCATCTTCTTAAAGCTTTCACCTTTACTGCTAACAAACACTGTGTGTGTGTGTGTGTGTGTGTGTGTGTGTGTGTGTGTGTGTGTGTGTGTGTGTGTGTGTGTGTGTGTGTGCGTGNAAAAAAAAAAAAAAAAAAAAAAAAAGAAACAAACACACCTTAACTGGGTAAAACCTGTCCTCCAGGCTGAAAAGCTGCAGGAGCAACAGAGGAACAACAGCAGCCATTTTAGGAGCTGACACAGCAGTGACATGGAGCTGCAGAGTCAGGTCAGGGTCATGTTCTCTGCACCTGAATATGACCTTTTTAAAAGCAGTAGGGAACTATGCATCTTCTTAAAGCTTTCA
Organism: Thalassoma bifasciatum; assembly: GCA_008086565.1. Taxonomy (NCBI): domain Eukaryota; kingdom Metazoa; phylum Chordata; class Actinopteri; order Labriformes; family Labridae; genus Thalassoma; species Thalassoma bifasciatum. Next base: position 42,578 of record RPOG01002278.1, on the reverse strand, counting down.
CCTTTACTGCTAACAAACACTGTGTGTGTGTGTGTGTGTGTGTGTGTGTGTGTGTGTGTGTGTGTGCGTGTGTGTAGTCCCGGTTGGATTTGAAGACTAGGTCACTGACCTTTATCAGGACTCAGTCTGAAATCTCAGAAATCAGGGACAATGAGCTAGATTCTTTTATAACAACTAAATATTCAAACTCCAGAAAAAGCATCAAATTTGAATGCATACAGTTTTACTTTTTTTTTTACCAAGAGTAAATGAAGTCTCTGTGAAATGGGTCAGACTTCCAAGAAAGCAGATGAGATCTGGGGAGACAATTCAGAATTCAGAGACTTTGTACAAAAAAAAAAAGGGTGGGGGTTGAAAAAGAAAGATTAACTTTAAATAATCAGATTCAGAATCAAAGGTGGAAATACAATAAAGTTGGCATTCTCATAGGAATATCAAAATTAACAAAGATTACATTTTATAGTCAAAAATTCACTAAAAAAAAAATTAAGAAAAGACCAAAAAGTTAAAAGGGCAGCTCTCTGACTTCTCTCAATTAAAAAAAAAAAAAAATTTAGGGTATCTTTTTTCAATATCTGTTTCTTTTACCTTTGTCTTTTGATAGATTTCATTCTCCTAAAACTCCCTGTTACTTAATCCCTGCAACCTCAAGGTGTCACATTGCATCTTGTGATTGTTTTCAACCCATATATAAACACTTAGAGTGTCTTTATGTAAACTGTATATATCTATAGTAAACCTTCTGAGCACAGTGGTTAATGTCTTCATGTGATAATTCATCCATGTTTATTCAATCTATGTTGACACTTGTAAGTTGATGCTTCATGTTGAGCTGATTGACCAACCAGAAGCCATCATCAACTTTTTAACCAATCAGAGCCTCTGAGTCCTCGCATGTATTCACAATGATTTATTTTGATTTGTGCAGAACTGCATAGTATGCAGATTATTCTGTGCACATTTGGATCACATTGAAATGGATGTACACTATTAAAAATAGGCAATTACATTTTGCATTTTACATACCATGATAATTACATTCTGTTCCATCCATTCTCTAAAAACTGTATCTGACAGAATAACAAGAGACAAAATATCACGTTTTTGAAAACAAGGTTTTCCTAAAGTCTGAGGATCACTAAGAGGTAAAGTTTGCTCAGGGAGCTAGAAAAATAAATGAAGACCTGTTATTTAGGTTTTAACGTGGCCTGAACCTTGTTACACTCAACCATTATCTGACCACTAGTCAAAGAGTGCGTCAGCTGCACAGCAACAAACAAAAAGAGACAAAACAAGCAGCCAGTATAAAAATGTGCTTCATTGGCAAAAATCCTAGCAAACATCAAAACATGAATCAAACGAGCAACGTACAAAAAGGCTTTTAAAAAGAGGTTTTTCAAGGTTTTTCAAATTAAACACAATGATTTTAGAGACAACAGGACAGAGTTTATACTAACTGTTAAAGATCATAATGTGCCTCACAGTACAAATAAATCTACGGAGACATTTATGCAAAAACAGCCCATGATAAACATTTTTAACAACCTGCTAAAGCTCCACAGTGCAATTTATTACATGTTTATCACAGCAGACTAAAAAAACACAGGGAGACCAACATCCACATCCACCTTTGTATGATGAGTTCCCAGAATGCCATGCTGCTGTAATAAAATAACAGCGTAGCTACAATCAGAGACATTGTGTAAACTAACAACCATGGCACCTGTTGTCCTGTCGGGATCTTCGCTAGTCCCGTTTCCTTGACCAAAGAAAGTTTGCGTTAAGTTTTGAGTTGCGAATGAAATGAAGGTGTTTTCATGTTGAGCTACAGTTGTTTCTTTAGTTGTCGTCATTCCAGTCCGCGACTTTGTTGTACTCCTGAATCTTCTGTTTGATATGTGACAGCTTGCTCTTCAGGTAGTCACACCTCTCCTTCTTTTCCAGAAACGTCGGGTCCTGAGAGAAAAAAGGAAAGACATTCAACATTCTGAGATATTCCTGATATATTTTGCTCACATCACCTCCTAATGAAGAACATTTTCATTGGTCAGAAGCAGAGTTTGCTGATATTTACACAGCACATAACCCTAAAGAAAACTGACCACTTATCATCTGGTATCAAGAGACACCTGAGGGACAGGTGAGCTTTGATTTCATCAGTCTGTGATGATGGAACAAAGATGTTTTAGCACACTAAGAGACTGAAAAAATCTCCTTTTCTAATTGGCAGTGAATTAATATTTTAATACTCCTTTTACTTTATTCACTCCGCACGACCCAGCTCAATGAGATGATGTGTCTTAATTGGTGCGTTCTCTCACAATGGAAATAAAGACTTGAATCGATCTAATCATACCTATAGTTCTAACTAACTAAGTCTATTGGAGGTATAATTTAACACACAAAGAAGGGATGGTATGGTGTTTTTCCCTCCTGCAGTTTCATCACAGTCGGTTTCAGCGGGTGGAGATGACGTGGTCACATTCTTGAAGAGTGGCTCACTGCTTTTAATAACTACTGCAGGTAATTCCTGTTCTCTACAACTGGAAGGATTTCTCATTATTATGCTACCCTTTTTTTTTTTTTTCTTTCTACGACTTTCTTAAAAAGTGCACTTGAGTTTTTTGAAAGGCTCTACTATCCATTTTTTATTATATGCAGGAGCTTTTTTTAAATAAGGAAGGCCAAGGTAAAAAAGGAGGGTCTCAAAATTGCATCTTTTAGCCTCTGAATCTACCCAAGATGACTTATACACAATATTTCTTTAACCTTTCATCCTCTTTCTGACCCAGGAAAAAGAGAACATTAAATTCTTTGTGATAGAGCAGAATCTGTTGTTATGAAAAAATATAATTAATTTGGGAAATAATCTTAAAGAAAAAAAAAATCCTCCATTTGATTACATACTTTTTCGTGACAAACTTTAGCAGCAGAGCTCTAAACAGAGACACCTCAGGATGATGGATAAATAACCTCTCAGTTTTATTCACAGATAATCTGACCTGTACACAGGAACTAACACTCAGAATAAAGGACTGATCAAGCCAATCACTGATAATATCATCTACTCTTTAGGTCATGAAGAGGCATCAATATGAGAATGAGATTATTTCAACATCAGTTGCAAAATCTTCACAGGAGGCTTCATAATTGGAGGATTCCTCTGACGCAGCATTTTATAATTGCTTTCTTTCTTTCTTGCTTGCGGCTGTAAAATCTCCTCAGATTACCTTTGACTCTCTTGAGGTTTCACTTGCTTGATATTTTCATGCTGAAAAGATTCTTGTTCTTTGCTTGCATCTAATTTCACCCTCTGTTATTTTTATGTGCTCCTAATCATTGGTTGTATTCAGATCAGAAACAGCTGTTGTTCAATGTGCATCCCTGATTTTAAAAAGTGCACTTTGAAAACTACATACAAGTCCGGGAGCAACATAAGCTGCCATCCAGACATTGGGCCTCATTCAGTCGGGGTCAGTTAGAAAATGTTAATGAACCCCAAGTGTGTGCTTCAAGCTTTGTATGTACATTTTAAGCAGATATGTGTGCGTACACACTGTTAATGAATAAGGCCCACTGACTTTTATAGGGATGACTTCAAATATTTCGGAAATACAATGACCAACCACGTTCTGCTTGTTTAACAACAGCATGGCTCTGTAGTAGAAGAGTCCAGGAGCTAAAATTAATCTGCCTGGAGTCCTGAATTATCACCCTTTGAAAGCATTTGGAGCTTCATGAAATCAAAGATTTGACTTCACTGTATTTACACTTTCCTTTTCTTTGAACAGGATGTTTGCTGGAAATAAACACCAACGCACACACTCAGAAATATCAGACAAACAATGTTTTTTTGTCTTTGTTTTCATTGCAGTTTGAAAGTCATGACTGTTTCTGTTTTGTTTTTTTTAGGTTTGTGTCTTTGACAGGTGTTGTACTGAGTAAAGGCTAAAAAAGCTGCAAATGTTTCAGAAGTGTCACATACAGCTTTAACTGAAGTAAAGTATCCAATTGAGGGCTCGATATTAGAAAGTGTAACAGAAGACCACTCAAACAGCACAGAGGTTTTGATAGATACTTTTTTTTTTTTTTTTGCACATAAATTCAGAATGTTTGACAGAAAAAGAATAAGGCAGCACGCAGAGCTCAGACAGAGACAACCTCTGATAAATTTAATAATGTGATATTTACTTACATTTTTCTTTTTCTGGTACTCCAATATAATTTTGTTGATCCGCTCCCTCTCCTGAAACAAAGCCAGCATGTTAGAGACAAAGTTTCTGGGGTTTGTTGTTGCCTGTGTGTGTGAGTGTATGTGTGTGTCTTGCAGGTGACAGACGTACCATCGGATTGGAGGGCTGAGCAGCGAGGTTCTGCATCATCTCGTCCATCTCCTCAAACTTCTTGCTCATGGCCTGGACCTCTGNCGGTGGACCGGCTTGATGTCCATGGCATCAATGTCACTCTCTGCTGGCTCATCATCGCTGGGGGGGTAGAAGTCTGGACCAACAGGCGCCTCTGATGGGAGGGGGGGTGGGGGGAGGGGGTCTAAACTGACGGCTGGTATTGGCCCATGCACGGGTAAAGGGGGAGGAGGGGGGAACTGGTCTCTCATTAAAGAGCCCGCAGGGACCTGGTCATAGAGGGGGTACTCCCTCACCCGGTCGAACCTGGCAGCTCCACCTCCTGAAGACATCTGGACTCTGTGAACTATGGAAAGAAAAAAATAATTCTTGTCAGAAGCTTTTAGCATCAAATTAAGTCAACAGATTTCAGTTAGTACTCACAATGTAACATCAGCCCAATATGCGCTCAGGTATAACAGTATAAAAGCTCGTCTTAATGTGCAACACTCATGTTTGTACAGTTTCAAAGGTTGAGCACATGCATGACTCCAGCCCCATGGCAAACAGCTATTACATCCCCACTAACTCTGTGAGGGGCTGTGAACAAGTTTGTTTCTGCTGAAAAGTCTCTGACATCCCTAAGACTCAGGGATGCATCAGTGTTGTCAAAGGAGAAAAGTCTGATGTGCTATTGACGATGTAACAGTGAAAATAGTCTGTGGTTAAACTCATAAGATTTGTTTCCAGCTCAAGTAGTCTATCAAATATAAGTGTGATGATTCATTTGTCTGTAATATGAGAGTTAGGACCAGTTCATTTCTCTCTCTCTTTCTTCAGCAACAATGGACCAACATAAATAATGCCAGACATTTAACCTTGAAAGGTTTCCAAACAAATTTGATCATTTTTCCTTTTATTGCACTTGTGGTTTATTGTGTTATTATTTTTAAGTCCTCCATCTTATGTGGTGTTAAACAAACACAAGCAATAAATCACTCCACATCAAAAAGAGCATTATATTCGATAGATAAAACGAGGAATAATAAAAAAAAATATTAAAAAAAGAGCTGTTTTGATTCTTGTGGCAAATTTGATCTCACTTGCAATATCGAATGGGATGATCTTTTTTTCTTTCTATTTTTCTTTTCTTGTTTTGAATTAGAACAAAAAAACATACATGAGGGAGAAAAGAAGGATTTAACAAAAAAAAAAAAAGATCCACAAAACTCAGTCTTTTTGCATATACAGGTACATCTGAAATTTTGGTCACTCAATTCAGAAAGTGAAACCAAGACATTACATGGACTCATTGTACATAGAGTGAGTTATTTTAAGACTTTGTTTCTTGTAATGTTGATGATTATGGAGTACAGTTGAATAAATCCAGTGTCTAAGAACAAGAATATTATACATGACCAATAAAAAAAAGGATATTTTTAACAAAATGTCAGGCCTTTGAAAAGTGTGTTAATTTCTCAGCGCTCAGTACTGTTTAGCTACTTATGACAGTTTTTTGCCCATTTTAGTTAGTTTTCACTCCATTTTTACCAACTTTTTTTACAAGTTTTCTCCCAATTTTCAACTTTTTTCACCAATTTGTGCTGCTTTTTGACCATATTTGCCATTTTTTTAGGTTTATGGTTCTTCCATTTCTTGACAGATGGTTTATTATTTTCACTCAGTCTAAGTGTATTACTCAAAACTCTCCATCTCTTCACACCACTATGTTCAAATGATAACTGGCATGGGGGCGGAAGCTGGAGATGGGGGGGTGGGGGGGGGGGGGGGGGGGGGTGGTAATGTCACGTCATCTCATTCACCGCAGTCAATAATTCACAGATGTCTGATCATGAGGTATAACTTTTCAGCAGCTGCCACCCTAAGCCACCCCAGTAGATCCGCCCCTGCACCGATATCATGAGAGGTGGGTAACCACTTATTATTTTAAAATGTGAGTCAATATGATCAATATGCAGTCATCACTCAAAAAAAAAAAGTTTAAAACTGCATTTTCAGAGATAATCGAACCAAAAATGTTCAGACTTTCTCCAAAAAGGCAGAAACTCAATAAACTAGACCTCGTTTGTTTACAGTTTTGTCACACTAACATTTATTTTTGACACACTATGTTTCCTCCATATGTTTTCGAGCTAAATGAATAAAACATGTTCCTGAGCAGTGATTCTAAACGAGTGGTAAAATGTGTCTAAGTGTGACAGTTTGTTTTAACATTAAATGTAGAGAAAGAAAGGTTAGCTGTCATCCATTAGCTGCTTCTGTGTTAGCGAGGAGAGAAACAGGTGTCTGTTGATGAAGCCACTCCCAGGAAAACAGGTAAAAAATAGGTCAAATAAATGATGAAAATAAATCGATACAGGTCAAGTCAAAAAGTTGGGGAAATTAAGCATGAGTCCTTTAATTTTTCAGCGTGTTAAAGTCTTTGTTTTTGTCCATAAAGGTGTAAATGAGTTAGTTTAAAGTTAGATATTGAGTCGCTGTCTTACCTGCTGTTATCCCTCGGGCCTGTTTCTCTCGGTGTAAACTGCAGCTACATCCCGTCTGTCTGCTTCTCTCTGTCTGCACACACTGATCTCAGGTCAGATATCAGCACAGCCTACACCTGAACACAGAGGAGCCAACAGGAAACAACACTGATCTGAACAAAGTGAGTCACACAAAGATAAAACTCACCTGTCCAGTCTGACCAGAACTCGCGGTGCGTTCACGGACCCGACCTCCATGCTCCAGTTTTCCTGGACTTCCCCTGCTCTTCTGCTTCTGTTTTCCTATAATCTTGTTCCTTTACGCACATCGATTGCTTTAGTTTTCAGGGATCAGATTATGTGTATCATCAATTAACTTGTTGATTTAACAATTCTCATTCACTCAGGCTATGATTTGATAATGAGGCTGAATTATAAAGGTTTTTGGTGGTTGTTGTTTTGGTTTTCTTTACAAAATATGCAATGATAATGCCATTTTTTATTTTATAATGAATTTACGAAATGACACATAAGCAAACAATTTAAAAATAAATCAACATTGGTGTTATCCTTTGCCTTCAAACCAGACATGCACACAGTTAAGGATCTTTTTGTCAGGTCAACCAATTATACCAAACATGTGCTAATGATTGTCAATTTCACTACTGCTACTACTCTTACAACTACCATCACCAATAATAATAATAATAATAATAATAATAATAATAATAATAATAATAATAATAATCCTGGAGATGGTGATACAGCTCCCACACAGCTCTGATCAAGACAGTGTACCTTGAAAAATTAATGCTGTTTTCATAGCAAAGGGTGGTCAAGCCAAAAATTGGTTTCATTTAGATTTCGCAACTATATTATGTTATCATATGATGGTTTATTAAATTCTGAATCTAAATGAATGTGTTGATGCCCTTAATTATCCTCCAATTCTGTAATGGTATAGTGTGGTTACACTTATAGAATAGAAATGTTAATGATCAGTTAACTTTTTTTTTTTTTAATGCTGATTTCCATTTTCAATGTGTATCTTTCTTATATTCAAATGAAAAAAAATCAACTGAAATAAAGTTTTAAAAAATTAAAATATTCCCCCTTTTTACTTTTTCTTTTTTTGTTTGTGATCTATGTGAACAGCAGTAGAGGTGACAGATTTGTTTTAATTATTTAACTTCAGGTATACAAGAACAGTGTGCAAATACATAGAAAACCAATACAATACAATAGCCAGGGGTTAAGTCTTTAAAAAAATAAACAAAAATTAAACAAAAACATTCAAGGTAGAGCATATGTTCAGTGTTTTAATTGCTTTTGGGTTGTTAAATTTATCAATAAATTGTTCCATATCTTTGAGGGGGGAAAAATGCTGGGTTTCTCTTTAATATATTTACATTTGTGAATAAAGAATTTGGTTAAAATGATTAGTACGTTTATAAGAAAAAAAAATTCTTCTCTTTTTTTTTTTTTTTTTTTAAACAATAGATACAAAAGATACAACATTTTTTACATAACAAAGTCCTTGTGAATATGGTCAATGATAAACCTGCATACGTCCTTTTAAAGTTTTTGGTATGTGAACAATGCCAAAAAAGATCTGGGTGGTCCTCACAGAAAGCAGTCCGTGTTTATGTCTCTTTTTCAATTAGAGATGACAGATGTCTGATCCAGATGTGATAAGGTGACACTGTGATATCACTCTGAGACTTTAAGAGTTTCCTTTTCATTTCCTATCATTTCTCCATGTACCTCTAGTGACACAAGCCGAGGATGTGAGGATGAAACTTTAGAGCTTTGTTTATGGACTACATACTCTACATATTGATGAACATTGAATATCAGATCACAGATTCCGGTTTGCCACGGCTCCACTTCGACCAATCAGATGTTGACGTTTATTTCCGGGTTTTCGGAGTTGTCAGGCTGTGATTGGTTTAAGGAGTCAGCGTGTTTGAAAGTGTCTGATCCATCCTGTCAGTGTCTGATAGTCTGATAGAGAGGAGAGGCTCAAAGATGGAGATAATTCAAACTGTTCATGTTTTGGTGAAGTCCTTGGTGCTGGTTCTCCTGTGGTCTCACTGTGAGGGCAAAGACTCGGAGCTCAACCATGTCACCTGCGGTTCTCTGGTCAAACTGCTCAACACCAGACACAACGTCCGCCTGCACTCCCACGATGTCAAATACGGCTCAGGTGAGTTCATTCACACACTGCTCATCCTCACTCCTTACCCCACACAGCCAACTTTGAAACTCGAGACACAAAATAACAATTTAAGAGCTGTGTTTGTATCGGGCTGGTGCATTGACTGAGCTGCAGCTGTGTGAAATGACAGGTGAAGAGGTGAAAAAACACTGAAACCTAAGATTTTAAAACAATGTAGTGAACATCTTATTTAGCCGAATTTAAGTACAACTCCTTATTTTTCGATTTTTATGATAATATGTCTCGTAGGTGGTTTCTCCTTGAAACAGCAAGTAGAAGAGTAGAAAATAGACTTTTCTGTAAAGGTGGTCTGGTCTGCTGTTGTCTTCATGTAGGTTAGCAGGATGTTAGCCAAACAGTCAGACAGTATTTCAGTCCAGAAAAATACATACATCGACCAAATGTCCGTGTAAATTTATTTTGAGACACAAAATGGACCCCGAGTAGGATTTACTTGACCATAAATTAAAACAAATTTATATATTTTGTCACCGGCGTCCGAATGGGACAACTTCCGTTTTGCGTTTTTCAAAATAAATCTGTCTATGTGTTTTAGCAAATGAAACACCACAAAACTAGATGCAACTTTTAAAAATATTATACTGTATTTAGTTAAATGATCATCATAGAATGTGAGAATATGTTTTACATAGCTACAATGTGTAAATAGATAGGAAAAGAGAAAATACTCTGTCTTCTTTTTGTGTTCAAAAGATATAGTTTTACCTTTGTCTGTGTGGAATAACAAATGCTATTTAAGGGATTGGGATACATATTCGTACAAGACATCAGGTATGATGGACACAATAGACACATTATGAAAGAAGTCATTTGTTTATTTGTTGTATTATTGTTAGAGGGACACAGGATTAATTTGTATGCATATATAGAGGTAAATGTGTATAAATGGTCAAGTGTTGTGCAGTTGAATATTTAGATATGGTAAGCAGGTCCATGAATCAAAGGGTCTTGTCCTACCTGATTTGTATAATTTACAATTCACACCAAGTATGATTTAAACATGATACTGTTGGTTTAAAAATTAAGTGTGTAAGCAACTGATATAACAGTGTTACATTTTGTTGCCATTATTCCTGCCAACTGTTGAAGAAATGTTGAAGATAAGACACTGTCTCGCTGTGCAGTTACAAAGCCAACACTTTAACTGTTTCTGTCACATGATAGGCTACTGACATGCAGTGAAACATAGCTGCTGCATTTTTACACAGGAAGCCAGTGAAGTCAGCATGCAAAGATCTAACGAATGGTTGAATGATAGCTCAGTCAAAGGTGTCCTACTTTTCCCCGTAAGGATGCTTTGGGTGTGTTCTCTGCAGCCAAGCATATCCAATTGCAAAAATAATGTGTTTTTCTCACTCAATAGCAGGTTGTACACTTATACAATGAAGCCCACTGATAGATGGTAGAGAAATAAGATTACATCATTGACAATTAGTTTTTCATGGACACATCAAAATACATTTGAGGTCACACAGGTTTAATGTCGTGACTAAAAATGAGCCCTGCAGTATTTTTTTTTTGTGAGCGTGACAGTATTCACCTTACATCAATAAATTTGTAATGTGTTGATAATCCAACCATTAGTTGCTAGATTTTATTTCAGTGATCCCGCATATTCTCCCCTGTCAGGTCAACCCTTTATTCCTTGATTACACTACTTCCATTTGTCCTTCTTCTCTCTTTTGTCTACTCAAATTTTCTGTTAAATCTGTCTCATAAAAATGAATTCTCTACACAGGTTAGGCAGTTTTATTCTGAAAGGGTTGTGGTTTGTCTTCCTGTATGAAACTGATACTTAGGCAGTTTTCAGCATGGTTTTCAGTGGTGTACAGTGGTCTGCAGCTCTGTACTGAGGGATGCTTCCTCTTACCTCCAGGGTTTCTTCTCTTCATGGAGGGCTGAGCTCAGACTTGTAACCAGAGAAGTTTCACGTCAGGGATTTCTGCTGAAAAGTAATGTGCTGTATTCCCCCTGAGAGAATAAAGGTGCTCGTCTCAGGTTACAAAGAACAAGAGCATGTTTCTCATTGTTAGGGTGGAAACAAAAGAGGGCTTTTATCTGTAGTACAGGTCAGACCTGGGTAGAGGATTGCAGACATGATTAAAACATCAGTGTCTAAACAAAAAAAATGCTATCTGTATGTGTGTGTTGATCCTATATTCATCCCTGATTTAAAATGGGATTTTCATCATCAAAATTGGTTAATCCTTAATGCAATTTCTCAGTATCTGTAGTGGGGTCAGATTATCCCAGGGGAACATAAATCCATTAACTGTGTGACACGTGGACCAGAAGTCTTTCTGATAAAGCCATGCAGGCCAGCAGAGTTTTAGCAGTGAGAAGTGAGCTGACTGAGAAACAAGATTTGTTCTTTTTCTTTTTTTCAATAACTTTTCATTTTTAGTTGAAAATTACAGTATATTTTGTCTAGAATTAAACATTTCCTATACAAAGTTCTTTTCCAATCTTTTATATTTACACACATGCAGACATTTGTAAACCTTCCTGTCGTATTTCATATGCGTTGTGCACATTCATTGCTACTGTTTAAGTTTCCAAGTATCCACTTAACATGTTTTCCATATAAATGATTAACTATGTACAAACAAATAAAGGGAGTTTACATTTGAACTGTGTCTCTCAGGAGGGTAAAGGAGTCTGATTTATGGTGGAGTCATACAGAGTCTGCTCTCATAGGGGTAATAAATTCAATCCACTTATTCCAGATGAGTGGAATTGGATTAAGCTATTTTCTAGTGAGGGATCTTTTGCCAGCTGCCAAGAGGGCCTGCAATAACTTTTTATCACTCTTCTCTTTTATGGATGTAACTGGGTTAAGATCCTCGAAATTTAGAGATACTTGTGTTTTGTGTGTTTTTTCAAGTGTTTTGTGGATGTCTTCAGTTCCCAGTTTGATGCAGCCCCTGAAGACATGGAAGTGATTTTTTTTTTCTTTGCTGAAAATGATTTCTTGGATTTGTTTAGCAGTAATGCTGGACGCTGGAGCTGGACTTTCCGACAGAAAAAGGAGGTCAGAGAAGAAGGAAGCTAAATAGGAGAGTGATAGAGCACAGGCTGAAACAGGGGTTAATCTGTTTGTGATGATGTTATTTCCTTCCACATGCAGCAATTACACTGCAGTGATCTGTTCAAACCTGAGAGTCTATCAATAAAATGAAGAGCCAGGTTACGTTTGCTCTATTTGGTGAGGCTTGAGTTAGTAGATGAGCACTGGTAGGACATAACCAGGATTCACTCATGTTACAGATATGTCTCAGAGCACCAGGCTGAGAGTAATACTTAACAGATAGTCTGGTCACCTTCTGGACGCTAAACTACAAATGTGTGTGTGTTTTTGTGTGTGTGTGTGTGTGCAGGCAGTGGGCAGCAGTCTGTCACTGGAGTGGAGAACGCTGATGACTCAAACAGTTACTGGCAGATTCGAGGGAAGCCAAACCGTCCCTGTCAGCGAGGAGTCGCCATCAAGTGTGGTCAGACCATCAGGATCACACACATGAAGACGGGTCGAAACCTGCACTCACACCACTTCAGCTCGCCGCTGTCCAACAATCAGGTCAGACATGAAACACACACTCCTTCTTTATCATGTTTTCATTCAAATAGTGAAGCTCATCATCTCTGTGGTCATCCTCAGGAGGTCAGCGCCTTTGGAGAGAACGGCGAGGGTGACGACCTGGACGTGTGGACGGTGCAGTGCGACGGCGTCCACTGGGAGCGAGACGAGGCGGTGCGGTTCAAACACGTTGGCACTGACGTCTTCCTGAGCGTGACGGGCGAGCAGTACGGACACCCGATTCGCGGGCAGCGTGAAGTGCACGGCATGAGCGCCCCCAACCAGCACAACTGGTGGCGCTCCATGGAGGGTGTGTTCATCCAGCCGAGTCAGGAGCCACTGCGCCACGACGAGCTCTGACATCATCACGAGGGGACACAGTCTGTGGTCGTTTAAAGCTCGTTTGGACCAAATGATGTGAAATATCTTGTTGACTGATCTGTGCACACTTGAGGAGCTCAGGGTGATCTGGGACACTGACTGAGATGAAACTATGACTCCAACTCCTCAAACACGTCTGCTCCTTCACAACATCCACACCTGACACAGTGACGCCGTTAGTTTGCCCTTTAGGTTTGATGTGCAGCTGAAGTGAGGTGATATGGTACAGAATTAAAGCTCCTGGTGGTGAAGAGGAACCTCACCTCTCCTTTTTAAACTACTGGTCAACAATAACCTTCTTTAACTAAACTGTAACTCTTGACAACATTAGACTTGTCTCATCCTCTAATCATCTGCTACTCATTGTCACATCCTCTGCGTTTTTATGTCCTAAGTTGTAATTATGTCACAGTGTCACGTGATGTACACCGTCCCATTAATACGTTTTCTAATCTGCCTACATTGTGAAGAGACTTTGGTCAATAAACTTCTTATTTAAATCATAAAACCCATAAGATTAAAAACCAATAACTGCTGAATCAGGTTTTTTTGACTTCAACATAAAGCTTCAGGGGTTTATGGAAGCCAATTTCCACCAGTTAAAAAATATAAATAGAAACTTTGCTTCGTTGAGAATTATATTATTAAGCCAGCATTTTAGAAAAAGGGAAAGTTATGAGATAAAATGTCATTTTCATAACATAAGAAGTCAAAGTTATGAAGAAAGTCAATATAAGAAAAGTCAAAATTACCTGCTTAATAGTTGACTTGAAATAAAAGTCATAACAATGAGATAAAAAGTCAAAATCATGACAGGGAGTCAAATTTATGACATCAGAAGTCAAGATTATGAGAAGAAAGTACACATTATGAAATAAAAAGTCAAATTTATGATATTATTACTCCAAAATATGATTTAAAAAAGTAGTCATTTTGAGGAAAAACAAACAAAATCATGCCATAAATGGTTGACTTGAGTTGAAAAGTCATAATTATGAGATTAAAAAAATCAAAATCATGACATTAAAAGTTGAAAAAAGTCAAATTTTTTACATAAGAAGTCACAATTATGAGATAAAGTTGAAATATGAGAAAGTATAAAGGGGGGAAACCTCACAAAGCAGCAACTTTACCTTGAAGTGAGTTAGCTGCTGTGTAATGTCTTAGAGAAAATCTAATGGATTGTGGGTACATTGGGACTTACTTTAAACATGGATGTACCACAAATGAAACATTGACTTTCCTAGCAGATTTTCGTGGGATAATGCTGAGCAAACGCAGCCTTGGAAAGATTTTAAGGAAGAAGATGGAGAGTGAGTGGATGCATCAACTACAATGTCAGCTGGAGAACAAGCATCTCATTATATTTACTTTTAATCTCAAAACTTCAGCTTTTTGGTCTCATAATTATCCCTTTATATGGGCCAAAAAAAATCTTAACAAAGCCAGTATTTCATTCTCATTTTCCCAACTGGCAGAAATAGGCTTCTATACAGAGAATCTCCAAAGTGACAAATCAAACATACACAGACTTTAAATCTTTCTAGAGAGGAGCTGAGGCTAAACCTGGAGCCTGTACCACCAAGAAGGGTTAAGTTGTGATTTTTGAATAATCTTTTTAAGATTTAAGATCAAGTTGTTCATGAGACAATTTCTCAACTAACAAATGTAGTTTTGTAAATTGTCTTTAACGGCCCATAGTTGTAATTTGAAAGAAGTTTGCTTTTTGCTGTTAACCCCCTGAGACTCAAGCTTTGGTCTTGTGTGCATTTTTTAATTTCTCCTTGCTATTTGGGATAAGTAAGACCTAATGTTATAATTACTAAACTTGGTCTTTGTACAGGAAGTTTTAAGTCATTATTTTTATTATCAGGTTATTAGTTAGGTTTAGTTCTGAGTGCGATCGTACAAAAATACATTGTTTCCGTCAGAAATTCTGACACATTTTTTCCTAACTCTGTTATTCTGCGGGAGCTGCTGTGGAAATATTTTGCAGATATTCTTGCCCTCTTGTTTTCACTGAAATGGGTTTAATGTTGTGTTATCACCAAAAGATGGCGTGGGCAGTGTCCCGTAATGTGGTTAATGGGTCACAGTTTTAAAAAATAAACTATCATGACTCTTAGAGGAAGAAATGTCCTCATATGAGTATACAGGGTCTCATGAGGCTAAAGAACAGAAAATCACCTCAACAAGATTATAATTACAGTCCAAATAACATGGAAGAGCAGCAGTGCCAGTTGTTAGGAGAATAGGTGCAGGACTGTGAGATTTAGAGGAAAAATCTGAGACTTCTGAAGAGGTCTGAAAGGAGCTTTTACCAGAACATAAATAAAACAAAAATTGTGGCAAAAAATGGCATTTTCTGCCAAGTAGAGATAGAATGTATGTGGGTCAATGACAAAAAGAGAGTCTAAAAATGTATATTTAAAAAGTTCTTTGAAAATGGATAAAAACATATTTCTGAGTGAAAAATTATGTTTTCTAACAGATTTCAGTAGTTGACCAACATTTCAAAGTTTTGATGTTCATTATTTTTTAGTATTTTTAATTTGAGCACCCAAAAATGTCAGGTGGTGCAACCAAATATATGAAAATATATTTATATGTTCCTGTTATTTTTTCTGTGTGAAATTATTGGCAAGTATCTCTCAAGTGTCTGTAGTGACTCATACATTTTCATTTTGTGTGTTTCATTTCTTTTATTTGTGAATAAGATAAATAATTTGATGTTAAAATAACATTCCACATTATTACATTGGTTGTACCACCTGACATGGAAATTGTTCCAGTCACCAATGAAGTGAAAAAACCTTTTTTATCAGTATTTCAGAGAAATCTACAAACTTTTCCACTTGGTCACAAATGTCATTTGGGGTCCTCTGGCTGATGCACTTTCCTGTTTCCTGTTTTACTCTCTTCACTTTAAAATAAAAGTCTAATGTTACGGTTGCACCACCCTGACATTTGACAAGGTGAAAATTACAGGACAAAAGTTTTTTAAATTTCTCAACAGCTTTAAAATTCTTTTTATTTGCAAAGAATGTTTTATTTCAAAAGGTTTAAGCATAAAATAATGCCACTGTATTTTTGATTTCCATTTACAATAACTGACATTCAATTTTTAGAGTTTAATTACTGTGGATACTTGTCAGGACAGTTGCACCACCTGACATTTTGGGGGTTTGAGGAACCAAAACACAAAAAAACATGTTATATTTTAATAGTTTAAAGATGTGTTCAAATAACACAGGTTTCACAGAATAAAGAAATACATGTGATGAAATACTCAATTCATGATGGAAGGAAATATTGCACTCGGACACAAAAAAGGGACGTCACGTCATTGACCCATATGACTCTTGAGAGTGAGGTCAACAAAACTGAGACTTTCTTTCTTGATCCAGTTTCACTTTCCTGATGAAGGAGGTCACACTTAGACAACACATGAAGCTACTGATCAACAAGATCATCCAACGTGTTCGCATGAATGTAGCAGAGTTGGAAATATCCAATCACACAGTTTCAGTGTCCAAATAAATGTCTGAATAATGTAGGAAGGAAGGAAGGAAATAGGAATTGAGGAAAGAAGGAGGAAAGTAAGATGTCAAAGGAGGAAAGATTAAAGGTAGCAATAGAGTCAGGAGAGACAAAAGGAAGAAAGGATTGATTAAAGGAGGGAAGGAAGGACAGATGGATTGATGGAAGAAAGTAAGGAAGGATGGATGGGTAGGAAGTAGGAATGAAGGAAGGATGTCAAGGAAAGTATGAAGTAAGAAACGGAGAAAGGAAGGAAAGTTGGAAAGTAAAATGATGTAAAAAGGGGGAACGGATGAAAGGAAGGAGACTTGGAGGAGGAAAGGAAGGAAAAAAAGGGAGAAAAAGAGCAAAAAAATGAAGGAAGGAAGGATGTTAAGGGAGGAAGGAGCTAGAAATGAAGGAAAAGAAAGGAGGGATGTCAAAGGAGGAAAGAAAGGCAGGGAGGGAGGAAGGGAGCAAGGAAAGAACAAAGGAAGGATAGAAGAAAGGAAGGGAGGTGGAGAAAGGAAGTCAATGGGGAGAGAGATGGATGAAGGAAAGAATGAAGAAAGGATGTCAAGGGAGGCATGAGGAAAGATGGAGGAAAGTAAGATGTCAAAGAAGGAAAGAAGGAGGAAAGGATTGATAAAAGAAAGGAAGATGAAATGGACTAAGGGAAGGAAGAAAGGGGAAAGGAAGGAAGGGTGGATGGAAGGAAAGTGAATGAAAATGATGTCAAGGGAAGTATGAAGTAAGAAATGGAGAAAGGGGGGAGTCAAATGATAAAAGAAAGGGGAAAGGAAGAAAGGAAGGGTGGAAAGAAGGAGGAAAGGGTGGAAGAGTGGAAGGATGGATGGATCAAAGAAAGGGAGGAAGAGAGGAAATAGAGAAGGAAGGAAGGATGTCAAGGGTGGAAGGAACTAGAAATGAAGAAAGAAAGAGAGGAAGGATGTCAAAGGAGGGAGGAAGCAAGGAAAGAACAGAGAAGGATGGAAGAAAGGAAGGGAGGAGGGAGAAAAGAGGGCAAGGAGGAGAGAGAGATGAAGGAAGGATGTCAAGGGAGGTAGGCAGTAAGCAATGGAGAAAGAAAGGAAAGAAGGACTTCAATGGAGAAGAGGAAGGAAGGAAAGGAAGAAAGAGAAAAAGATGGTTCACTTTAGATACACACGCTAACGCAGAAAAAGATTGAAATAAAAAATTGTTGCGTAGACAAACAAATATATTTCTTTCAGGTTAAATTTTTTTCATTCTGACATTCAAGTCAGAATTTGGTCATTTTTCTTAGTAACGTGTTCAGTTTCTGATGAATGTTGAATTTTTGTTGACAAAAAGTCTAAAGACTAAAGTCAGAAGTCAGACATTTGGAGGGAACAGGTTGAATTTCCTAAACAGTTTTTCAGTAGCTCTGATCCTTTTTCATGCTAAAGCTTAAAGGATGTGAAATCAAACCTGGTTTGAACCAAAAGAGATCACAGAGACCTTTCTAGACCAGTGCTTCTCAACCTTGGGGTCTGGACCCCATGTGGGGTCATGAGATGATTTGTGCAGGGTCGCCAAGTCAGTCACAAATATTAAACTACAAAATTTCGGGCAGGGTTGTGTAAGTTGATTTCTGCTTCATTATTTTCCCAAAATTTGTTGTACCAGCTAAATTTCTTAAATCTGAACTGTGGTATTTTCACTGAAAGAGTTCAATAGCGATTGTTCATGAACTCGTTCAGATTTTATGTTGCAAAAACTGAAATTTGAGCAAGTGTTTATGTCTTATTTTTAGTAGAAATTGCCTTTTTATTATTAACCCTGTGGTGCATAGTGGTCACTACAGTGGACACCTATTCAAAAGTTATTTACTCCTAAATTCAATGGTTCATGTGGTTGAAATTCATATTAGCCTGTGTCAGGATATTTTTATTCTTCTTAGGGCCTGAAAAAATGTTTTCAATTCTTTTTCCAAATATATACAGTATATAGTTAAAAAAAAAAAAGTTATGGACAAACATTTGAGGGTAAAACAGCATAATAACTACAAATTATTCAGTGTTAAAATGGATGAAAGAGAGTTAAAATGTTTCGTTAAGCATTAAAAAAAAAGATTATTTATGAAATTACCAAAAAAAAAACAAAAAACAAAAGAAGTCAGACAAAAACATAAGTCACACTTACTTTAAGTTCACACTGTTTTAAGTTGAATGCTCCGTTACAAATATTTGAAAAAATAAAAAAAAGGAAAACTTTTTTTTCATGATTTAAGACAAATAAAAACACTCAAAGGAAAAATCCTGACACTGACTTTCATAATTCATGCATCAGATGATTAATATGAGCTACATCCAGCTGACTAGTTCAGAAAAAATGTTTTATTTCAAGTTCTTAAGAGACAAAAAAAAATTAGGTTAAAAATGGAGTACGAAAAAAAGCGTCTTGTATTAAGACATTTGCATTTCAACGAACTTGAAGAGCAAATGTTTCTTACTCCACTGGCAGATTTTTTTGACTTGTGAACTAAACTCACTGTATTTCTGCCTGATAAGATTTATAAAGACTCCAAAAAAACTCCATAAACAAATGTGGGGAGACACAAATGTTGACTTGTTCTTAGAAACATTAACATTCAAAATGAACTGTTTTTGGCTGTTTTTCTCCTCACTTTTTTTTATTAGGTTTATGTTGATTTTTGTATTTGGGGGTGAGTTAAATTTGGGGTCACAACTCAAAAAGGTTGAGAATGGCTGTAGTAGAGAATGACATAAATGAAGTCCATTGGGAGTGAGAATCTCATTATGTGTGTTCTGTCTTCATTTTGGGGAAAATTTACCCAGTATCGCCCAGCAGGTGGCGCCACATCACCATCTCAGACACATAGAGGCGCATGGAGGACGTTTATCACCTTCATCACCATCATCATCATCATCACCATCATCATCATCGTCTCCTCTTCATCCTCCTTCATCCTCAGCTTCAGCAGCAGCAGCAGCAGCATCGGTGGCTCCAGCTTCATCCTCCAGCAGCGGACTCTCATCCTCATCATCTCTCCTCCCTCTCCCTCTTTCTCTCTCTCAGGTGCGTGAATTAGATCAGTGGGTAACGAAACGCTCGGACACAGAAACGTGATCAGACGCGATTCTGCGAGGTTTTATTCCCAGATTGTTCTTGGAGGAGCGCTGGGGATGGTAGAAAAGCTGCAGAGCTGTGGTTCATCGGGTTCATCCTCAGAGCTGCTTCAGTCTGCGTCAGCACAGACAGACAGACAGACAACTGCAGCACATTATCAAACTCAATTTCTTCCTTTATTCACTAAATAATTGAGTCATAATTGATGCTCCATTCTCATTTGGAAAAAAAATGAATGAAGCAAACAGAATATGAATCTCCAGCTCTGCTCCAAAAATGTATAAACCTTTAATTTATCAGATCCATGTAGACCTCAATGATCCATCTGATCTGGTAAAAGCCAAAGTCTTTCTAATAAATAGTTGTGCACTTTTCTTTCACATGTGCAGCATCCGTCTCATCTGAAGCATATTAATACTAAAAATGTAAAAGGATTAAAGGCTTCATTCAGTTTTGAGTATAAAATGAGGAGTGGTTTAATTATCTCTTATTGTTTTTGCTGAGAGAATGAAAGAATACATTCAGAAAACAAATTTATCCTCCAGGGTCAAGCAGTCATTCTTTGGTTTTTCATAGTCAGGATCTCACATTTCATGCACTTTAAAACCAGTTGAACCCTCCTTCTTGACTCTCTGATGAGTAAATTCAGACTTCTGTCATGATCTGCTCCCTGAGACGTGTGGAGGTGAAGCCGATGGGTCCAGGAGCAGCAGAAACTCTCTGAGGACGTGCTCCTGCAGCACGGCAGCACGCCGCCCTCTCCTCCTGCAGGAAGTCTGCTCTCCTGGAGGTGAAAGGTGCTCGCTGCTGACCTTTGAGGGGCTTCAGTGAAAGGAGGGCGAGCTGTGGGCGGGCCCCGAGGAGGAGGGTGGGGGTGCAGAGGCAGGCTCCCAGCAGGCAGATCAGAGGAAATGTAAATGTGAGCAGCTCCGTCAGAGCAGGAGTAGCTCCCTGATTCTTCTGGTTCTCAGAAACTCCTGAGCAGATAGAAACTAAATCCAGCTCTGTCTGTTACCGTCTGTGGTTTCAGGCTCTTAGAAACATGAATCTAGAAACAGATTCTCAGTCATGACCATGATATTCAAAGTGGAAGGATGAGGGGCTATTTTTCTGATTTTTCTGCATCATGACTGAGATAATTATTTCTTTTTTTACATTCATCTTTTTATAGAACTAAAGGCAGCTCCTGGTTTGATTTTTACTCTCTTCACATTTCTCTCTTTGAGTTTCATGTTTCTAAACTCTTACAGGCCTGCAGCTCTCGCCTTACATTAACAAAGGAATATGACTTATCTCAAATGCAAATCTTTCATTTGTAGCTTTTTGTTTTTGTCTGTTAATGCACAAAAACAAAGGAACCTAATTCATTTTAAAGCAGTAACTTACTCAAAATAAACCTGATTCTTCTGAAACAATTACAAAAAGAGACTTTGAATTAAGAACAATTTTGTGAATAGAATAAAAAAGGTTTGTGTGTCTGAGACTGCAGATGTATTTTAGTTTCCCAGAAAATTTTGAAACCATTTTTTACCAGCAGACTCAAAAACCTGAATTGTTTTGACATTTTCTCACAAAAACTGAAATCCAATCAAGAGTTTGTTTTATTGCCAGCAAAAAACAACTAATCAAACCAATTTTTGCCTGATGAGCCCAGAAAATGTCAAATTTCAAGATATCTAAGCATTAAAATGATCTTTGATCTGTTTGTAAAGAGTACAAAAAAATATCCTCTCCTGTGGCTAGAAAAAGGAACTTTTTTAGTTTCTTGTATGAAGAATTTCTTTTTTCAAAACAAAACAAAACAAACAACAGCAAAAAATAAAAAAATAAAAAGGGACGCAAATTTTTCTCATCCCTTTGCTGATTTTTTTTACTTCCAAATCCTGTATCATTTTGGTCTTTTAATATCTTAAAATAAAGCAATTTTGTGGCTTATAAAAAATAGAATTAGACAATTGTTACCACTATCACTTTTTGCAGTGTATATATCTCACTGTATGTCCTTAAGACTATGAAAGGAATTTCACAGTCAACTTTTTGCACAATTTTTTTCTCCAAAATAGAATTTCCTGAAACTCCTAAGTCGACTCAATTTCACTCAAAATTTTCATGCATTTATTTCCGCAAAATATCTGTTAAACCATTTTATAAAACCTGAAGCTGTAGAAAGCTTCAATTTTCCCGTTTTGGTCATTTCAAAATCTTTACAGTTGATGCAAATTTAATTTAATGACCTGTTTCCAGATGTGCAGGGGTCACCAAAGTGTAGTTTTTTTAATGGTTACCTTCTGAGAGGCGGAGGTGGTTTTACTTCCTCTTGAAAGCACAGACTCCTCAGAGTGAGGAGGAGTTTGTCTCTGTAAACTCTGCAGGAGGAGCAGAGGATGAGCTCCAGCTCTGCTGCTGGTGACGCTGCTTCTCTCTGTGTTTCTGGATGTCACTTTGCCTTTCTCTTTAAGTCATGATTTTTTTTAATATATCATGGCTGAGAGAAAGAGATCAAACGAGCTCAGCTTGAGCTCACTTGCTGCTTCTATAACCTGATAAGTGTGGTTTTGAAGGTTTTTATTAGACACTTAACAGTTTAAAGGAACAGAATCTGATGTTTCTGGATCAGAAACTGTAGAAACCATAACACAGGGCTTTCTGTCTTTCCTTATTCTTTTACTTCTTCTACTTTCAGGGCATCCTTTACTTTTCTTTGGCCCCATAAACTGAAAAATGTTCAGTATCAATCTGTTCTTACTCTTTTGCTGCAGTGTGCTCTATAAACTAGACTGGTGGTTTTTATCATTCAGTGTTTGCTCATCTTTTTAAATTTCCATTTCTCATCCCTTCCAGTTTCCAGGAAGGCACTTTTTAAAACTCTTGTTATGACCTTATTTATGTGCAGGTGAGTGTTGAAACATTTATATTTGGGTTTCACAGCAGTCAGCACATCCACAGTGTTTTTCAGTGCTCCATTCAAAAAGACATGTATAAAGATTAACACCTTCATCTTCTTCATCATCACAACAGAGACAAAAAAAACAAAACACCACTTCTTGTTTTTGAACTTTTCCTTTATTGAAAAAAACAAACATACAGGTGAAGCAGGTTTACACAGTGAACTCACCCAGTTGGATGGTAGTGCCTTGCTCAAAGGCAGCAGGATGATGATGATGAGGAGGAGGAGGAGGAGGCCTAGCTCAGCTGATTAATGCCCTTTCATTATTGCACTGCTTGCTGCAGCTCCCACAGTAGTGCAACAGGGAAAGAGTGTCAAGCAGCGAGCTTTGTCTTTGACTTTTCACTATTTGAGTTTTCTTCACTTTTCCTGCTGATTCCAGCTTGAGAAAACCGTCAGGATAGAGAGAGGGAGACTCAGGGAGGATTCAAGAGTGAAGACAGCAAAACAACAGAGAACAGGATCAAGATTTTTTTGTTTTGATGGTGGAGTATTTCATGCAAAGGCTAAACCAATACATTGTCATTTTAATAATTTTGCGTCAGCTCTGTCTGATATAACCGAAAAGTGACTGATACAGAGGTTCGTTGGGTTTATCAGTGATGTCTGTAACAGACTTTTCCCACATCAGCTGAGATTTATAAGTTAATTCAACTAAATCAACCGCTGTCAAAATTGGAGTCAAGAAAAAAAAAAATCGAAAAATATCTCAAGTTAACTATTTCATCCATTTTGAGGAAAATGCAAGAGACCCCCTGAGGTAACTAAAACAGGACAACAGCTGTATCATTAAAGAAATAGCAATATGTGAACAGAACAAGTCTAATTTTATACAAATCGGTCAAATTCAGAATTTTAGGATGGTTAAAATAATATTTCTTTTGATTGGCTTGTTTGTAAACTTCTCTCATCAGCACCCGAGTTCCTGCTTCTTTAAACTATTCATTATTATTAGGGTTTGTTTTTAATTTTAAAGACAAGTTAGGTGAATTTAAATTCATACAAAATCAAGTGCTTAGAAAACATCACCAGTCAGGACTGACTTTTAAAGTATTTTATCAAAGCAGAGAGGAATTCAATGGACCGTTTCTGAAATTTAAGTTCAGAAATAAAAAACAAGTTGTGTTTCTATCACCTACAGATCAAGTTCAACGGGTGTTCGAAAATCCCCTACATGAGAGATAAACCATATTGGTATCAACAAATAGTATCATATACACTATAAGACTTGGATGCAAATTTACAGCAGAATCCCAAAAGCACTTAACTGTATTTTGGTATAATAGTATGATACTGTCATATGCAATGCATTCTTAGAATTTTAATGGTCCTCGCAGTCAAATACTCCTATTTCCAGTATTTTATTGTTTCCAGCTGAGGATGGGGTCAGGTGGGCTGAATGGTTATACCCAGAATACTTCTGTGATTTGTAACCTTACACTTATTATAACATTGAGCAAGTTAGGGATGCAATTGATATAAGTTCCTGTGTCCAGAGATGAGCTAAGTAAGTAGCCTTCCATGGTCAAAACACACTGTGAAAAAAATAATAGAAATGTGAGTCTAAAATAAAGTACTTAACATTTACTCCACATTAAATTCCTGTATGTCCACAGAGTAGATACTATAAGTATACAGCAGAGTACTAGTAACTGGTAAAACTGCTGCAGTAAAACACTGTATTTTTACATCTGTACAGCAACATATTGTAAATTCAATTACTTACTATTTATTTTTACATTACGAAACTGTAAAATTAGAGTCAGTTAAAGGCAGCAGTTTCACCTGTGAATTATTGTAAATTTACCCTAAAAAGTTTTATAGTGCAGACAGAATCTATATATGTCTCATTATTTCAGGTATCATTTAAAAGAAAAATTATGCATACCAAAATTAAAGCTCTAATAAGGAGTTTTCATCCATTTACAAAACAGACCCTAGTTTAAAAGTAATAAACTCTGTGTGATCTGTGAAAGTAAGCTACACCATCAGTGCTGATACTCATTCCTTCTGTGGAATAATCTGGGGGATTGGACACAGTTTCATTATCACAGATTGGTGATTTGTTAAAGCATTCAATAACATAAGATGTGAATTCTTCTTGTCAAAAACCACGCCTACATTGTCACTATGACATTAGCAAAGAAGCAGGAGGTATCATTTTCTCCACAGATGGTGCCAAAACGGTCACAATTTTGTCCTTACAGGAGCTTTAAAGACGTCAAGAATCAATGCTCTTTATTGAATATAATGGTGAATTTTCTCTCCGTGGTTTGAGATGTACAGCAGCTCCTAAGCAGAAAGCAAACATTTGAATCTACAGATAATGAAGTACAAAAACTTTTTAACAGTTTCACATTCACTGTCAAGCTGTTTGAGGTTTATTCAAGCTCAGAGGTTTCTGGAATCACTTCATGATGATGATGAACATGATGCAAGAGGATAAGAAAATAACACATCTGAAACATCAGAGAAACAACATTCATGTGACAAAGAGAGTTCAGACGGCGTATGATGATCAGAAACTCTGGATGTGATCGTGTCTGTGGAGGAGGATCATCCCTCAGAGTCGAGACCCTATAAGCAATATTGCACTACTGTGTGAACTGTGGTGAAAGCAGAGGCAATATTGATAGGGGCTCACCTGTGAGGACACACCTGAGTGGAGGACATAGGAGGTGAAAAACTACAAACAAGAAATATTCACTCTTCATACCCAAGCAAGAGGCTAGGAGACAGAGTTGAATAGCTTTAGCTGATGAAAACAAAGACTCCACTCAGTGAAGGACAGGAGTGAAAAAGCANCGACGATTACTCACAGCAATTCTGCAACGGCATCTTAATGAAGATGTACAGGCATGAGAACACACAGCTGGGTTTTACACACACACACACACACACACACACACACACACACACACACACACACACACTCTGCTGGTTGATGCCACCACCTCCCACCCTCCACTGTGATGTAATGATCTCAACATGATGGAGGACAAAGCTCCATAGACCCACATCATAGATCAGTGCTAGATCAGTGCTGGTCATGTGATGTAAATATCTCCCCTCCCTAAAAAACTCACTTGAAGTGAATGTTCTCAAACACCTCCTGCTGGGTTTCCCCCCCGTCAGCCCCCCCTTCACTTCACACAGAGATTATACCTGACAGAAAGAGTCAGAGCAAAGTCAGGGTTTGAATTTGCAGCTGGTGTGTTTTAACATTTAGCTCCTTCTGAATATTTGGGGTTAATAATTCTGAGCAATGAGCATGTGTGAATCAGGGCTGGGCGATAAGGCAAAAAAAAAGAAAAAAAATGATGACAATATATTTTTTTCACATCATTTAATCTCAATTATTTTCACGTTTTTGGCATTATTTTTAGGGATGCACGATATGTATCAGTACATATCAGTATCGGTCTATATAATGGGCTGCTGCTATGACTACTTGATTGAATGTCCAACTCAGGCACCAAGTCCCTGGTGCAAAGACGACATGCATCGCGCAACATGTGAACAGAGGTAATGTTTCCTCACTCTGTCAATTGTGAAACTGGCTCAATTGTCTCTGGTTTTGGGTATTGTTATGATTGACTTAAGGGGAGCAAGGGGAGAAGAAAGTTGACAATCTCTGCAATTTTGTGTGCGGAAAAAATATCAGTATCGGTTATTGGCTAAATGAATCGTAAAATGTCGGCATATTGGGGCGCAGATGGCCTAGTGGCTTAAGTCCTACCTGCGGCCTGTTTCCCGTATGTCACTTCCCACTCTCGCCCCCTTTCCTACTCCTATCCACTATCCTTCTCTTTTCATTAAAGCCATGAAAAACCCAAAATATAACTTTAAAAGCATGAAATAAAATAAAAATAAAAATATTGGACATTGGCCGCAAATACAATATCTTGCATCCCTTATTAATTTTAAGCAGCCAGTTTTAAAGCATCTGTACTCAAAACTGAAGAAACTGAACATTAGTTCAACAATTTATTAACATACAAAGCAAATAAAGTAAATTTTTTGCAGGTATGCAAAACCAAAAATAAACAAATTGCCTCTTCAAGAATAATTAAGACTTTTTTAAATGTAAAATTTATCACTTTCATATCACTATAAAGGGGACAGTTTGCGACATCTATTACACAGCCCCACATTGAGCTCCACATTTGGTCATTCTGTTTACTTCTCTGGCAACTTACAAATGGAAGTGGAGCAGGAAAAGGTCAACTCTGATTGGCTGTTGTCAAATACAGTTCCACCATGTTTGATTGATTAAATCTGCTCACAGCTGATCATCGTAACTGATCTGAAGTTTATCACAAATCACCAACGTATCATTGCCCAGCCCTGGTGTGAATACAGCTTCAGTTTGTCAAGTTTGCAGACCAACATGCCTCAGTGCAGCTCTTTGAAGCATGAACCAAAAGTGTTGCATAGAGAAAAAGTGAGTCAAATTCAGGAAGTTCTTAACCGATGAGTCAAACAGCTGACTTGAAGGAAAATAAAATTCTCCAGCTGGAACAACGCAAAGCTGTAGATTTCTTCAAACTGATGCTGAAGCAGATGCAAACAATCATGTCCTTCACTAAACTAAAAGAATAAGATCAGATTTTCGTCCATTAGCTATAAAAGAAAGGACAAAAAGTCCCACTGGTAACATTTGAATCACCTGGTGAGAGACAACATCAAATTGTCCATGGATATAATAATAAATTAAAGTCAATACATGAAGTATAACATTACGGTTATTATCATCATTCTGTTTCTCTCTACAGGCAGACACACTGATGAACAATCAAACTTACCAGAAACATTAAATCATCTACGTCATGAGCAATTAAAGCCTGTTTGTCTGTTTTTCCTTTGCACATTTTAATGTCTTTATTCATTGCACTATTTAATTTTTTCTTTTTTGTTTGTATGAAAGCTTTTTTCCCCCATTTACTTAATCTCTGTGTTTTTGTATTTTTGATATTTAATGTTTGTTCATTCAGACACATATAAAGAGAGCACAGTTCAAACTAGAGATGGCTACCATTCACATTTGAACCGGTAACTAAGAATCAGTACCAGCATTGAGCGGTACAAATTTTGGGTACTTTTGTGTGATTTTATGTGGTTGTGTTAATTTGTTGAATAATAGAATATGAAATTATTTCAATTCAACAAATGAATTTCTCAATTTATGAACTTGATAATGTGAATTTTTGAAAATTTCAAAAAGAAAAAAAAAAAAACGACAAAAATTTACTTCACTTCAAATTTACTTCTTACTACAATAAATTAACAACAACCAAACAGTGTTTTTTTTCTTCATAATACACAATTTAAAACCCAACTCTACCTACTCCATGCCCATGTACGGCAGGGAAAAACACCTACTAATCTATTCCCTCAGAGTCACAAGGATGCGTTCAGGTACTGAAACATAATCTTGTTTGATTTTACATGAAACGACACTTTGTACTATTGGTGGAATTTGGTTGGTACCTATAAAAGTACCAAATTCAGTACCCATCCCTGGTTAAAAAACTGGAGTCAAATTCCTTGCAGTCTTCTTAAAGATACTCTTCAGGCTGTTCTGATTATCAGCAATGAGCTTAAACACTTCAACAATTAAAACCTAAAGAGATTCTGAAATCTCTTAGGTGCATTTAACTTGAATTTTAAGTTTCAATTCCAGCACTTGTAGTAAATATGTGGGTGCTCTTTTTATAAGGTGAATATAACATTAAAGTTACTGAGGTGCTGACTGTAGAAATACAAATGTTTGTACTATGGATCTCACAGGCCACCGTACTCATCCTTTTTTTAAGATGTTTCAAAACCTCAGTGTTCTCCTGCTCTGCTCTGTGCTTTTTTTAGTAGATAAAACTATAAATTCAGACTGTTTTGTTTATTAATGGTGCAGAAGGACACGCGGCAGCTCTTCAGTATCATAGCTTACCATTTATTTTCCCCCACAGTGTGGACAGACGTGAGATTTTATCTACGAGCCAAAAAATTCATGTTAAGAAAGAGGACAGGAGACTTGATGTGTTAAACGCTGAGAGCTGATTTGGTTTCAAGTGAAGTTCACTTTGACTGTAACTGGACTGAATGAGCGACTATTTGTAGTGACATTGATTCTTCACGTCGGAGTTACAGCAGCAACACTCGGCTGACACTTTGGAAAAACACCATTCAGTGAGAAAAGTGACATTGAGGTTTGTAAAATCCTTTCCCACACTTTCCAACAGAGATTTGAACCTAAAAAAACATTGTATACCTGTGTTTGAACTGGTTGAGTTTATTTTTACTTTCATTATGTACATCAATCAGTAAATTCTAGGACTGGGCAATTAATCCTAAATTAGATTAAATCAGAATATGGCCTTCTGTAATATTCGAATCACAGACAGTGAAATTGTTCTTTAAGCTGAAATGTGTCCGAAAAAATTTGCAGTAGATGTTTTCTGCTCTACACCAGTTTTACTCAACCAAAGAGACAAATTGTTGGGAACTACTTTTGCGTGAAAAACAATCTAAGAGGTGAAAAGTGGCAAGAAATGGTCAAAAAGCGGCAAAAAAAAAAAAGGTGAAAATTGTTGAAAATCAAGAGAACACTTGGGAAATAGGTAGAAAGTAGCAAAAGTATTGTCTAAAAGCAGGAAAATGAAAATAAAAAAGTGATTAAAATGGGCAAAAAGCAGTAAAAAGTAGCTAAAATGGCATCGGCTGCATGAAAATGCAATTGAACATACTTTTCAGGTGCCTCACATTTCTATTTAAAATCAAATTTTGGTAAATTTAAATAGCTCTCCTTTTTTCAAAGTTATTTATTCTCAGTTCTATATAACGACTATGGTTCTTTTTAATAAAGAGTAATTTATTGCTTGTGTTTTTTAACAACGCACAAGATGAGGAAGCTGAAAATAATTGCAAAATAGAGAAAAATAATCGCAATTAGATAAATTTTGTACATTGTTCAGACTTAGTGAATACTATTTCTCACCATCTTCTGATGACTTTGTTGACCAGCAGTAGGACTTCTGCTGCTCCAGTTATTTTTGTCTTTTCTTCCCATACAGAATCATTTTGTCCACCTCACACACTATCATGTTAGATTCATGATTTAAAGTATTTTTCAGTTAAATATGATGATAAAAGTCCAACATGAGTCATTTCTAGGAATAAATTCAAAAGATTTGACCTATTTCATGCGACAAAACCAGCTCTTAACCTGCACACATGACTCTTTGATTTTGCAGGAATCGTCTTTGAAAATTCACAGTAAAGCTCTTCTCTCATTGGCTGTTTCAGACAAACCTAACGCTATTTATCACAGCAGGAGAAATACCCATACATGCAGACATGTTTTTGTCAAATGCAGCATTTCAACAATACCAGCAGGTCCATCCACACACAACAACATCTGGACTGATCCGACCCACAATCCTCTGCAGTGAAACATATACACTCAATTAAGTGGAGTTCATCATTTCCACTTAAATCAATGAAGAAATGTGGACAGTGAAAATGAGCATCTCTAACGTTTCGTTTCAGATGTTTAACTGCTCGCTGAGAGGCTCACTCAGCTCCGTTCTGTGTACAAAGATCACTGTGGTCACACGATAAAGGTCATCATCGTGGTGTTCATGCAGAGTTCTCCTGACTTGTACCCGCTGGGCTCTCACGTTAGCTCACCCTGACTTAATGACCAAATGTTGCTGAGTTTGGTACTTAAAAAAGTCCAGGTAAAATAAATAACCGTGCACAAATGTTAATGAGCCAGAAATAAGTCTAACTCAGAATCTCCATTTCAGTGATTTCTTTAAAAATCAGTCTTTAAGTGTCGTTGAACCTCCTTGTTCCATCAACACAGACTGATAAATCAAAGCTCACCTGTCCTTCAGGTGTCTCTTCATACTAGATGATAAGTGTTCAGTTTTCTGCAGCATTACATGTTGAATAAACATCAACAAAATTTGCTCCTGACCAAGCAAAATTTTCTTCAGTAGGGGGGCAATTTGGAGAGAACATGTCAGGATAAGGGTATGGAATGGATTTTACCAGGATTGTTTTTCACATTCAGACTATTTTGACCTGCGAATTAGAGCCAGGTAATTAATTGCAAATAAGATTAAATTGCAATATGGTTACAGTATTATTCTAATTACAAACAGTGCAATATTTCTTCAACCTCCAATGTGTCAGAATACTAGATTCGTTTTTTCACTAGATGTTTGTTCTACACCAGTGTTACCAAACCCTGTTCAACCATGAGCTAAATTGTTGAAAACTACCTTTAAAGGGGAATCCAAAAGGTGCAAAGTGGTAGAAAAGGCATGAAGTGAAATGAAAATATGTTTGAGGTGGTCAAAAGGAACAAAAAAAGGTGAAAAGGGGCAAAAGTTGGGAGAAAACTTAGAAAATAATCAGAAAGTAGCAAAGCTTTTCTGATATTTTTAAATAAAATATCCTTTTTATTGATATTATGTAACATTCTAATTTTCTGAGACACTGAATTTGGGTTTTCATTATCTGTGAGCCATTGTAATCAACATTTCAAGAGATAAAGCTTGAAATAATTCACTCATCTGTTAAGAAATGGAGAAAAATGAGTCACTGAGGGTTGAACTCTTAAAATGTTGAATGTTGAAATCTTTAAAGTATATTATCCAATCAGGATCAAACCTCATGAGTGACATCACTCATTGCTGTCTGCAGCATTTATCTCAGGTCTGTTTAACTTTCAGCTGTTGAAAATAAAAGTCTTCGCCCCAGTATGTTATGTTTTCTGACTTTAAAGATCATCAAATCTGAGTTGGTGCCTTTTACCTACTTACTTTACCTTAGGTCCTGTTTTTGGGTAAGTGATGCTTCGTTTTGTTCCTGTTTTACTTCATTTCTAGTAAACAAATGTCCTGCTGGGTGCAATAAAGATTAACTCCACCTCTGTGAATATTTGTGCAGTTTTGATGGTTTTATTAGTGTGTTGGGGTGTTTGGTTATTTCCCAACATGCATCCAACTGTGCATTATTTCTAGTCTTTGAAAAGATTCTTCCGTCTGTAATTAAAACCAAGGACTTCAGAGACGTCACACGTGATAGTGTCCACTATTTCTCCCTGTGTTTAATTTAATCCGATCTCCTCCGTCAGCACACAAACTCATGAATTCACAGCAGAAAATTCATCTTTACATCCTCACAACAACTGAAGGAAAGACTCTGAGGACGCAGCATCACACAATCAAATCATAAAGGCATCTTCAGCCTCCACATCTGTTATTACAGCGAGTATCTCACAGAGGAACAGTCAAGAGGTACACCAATCCATTACAAGGTAAGTATCATTTCTGTCCTCTTTACTACTGATCACCTGGATGAAGTGTGACATTTAACACTTAGATACTTGATTCTGATTGGTCAAAACCTAAAAACAACCATGATCAACTCCAAGCAGCAAGAGTGACACCAGAGAAGAGCTGATGGAAGATTTTAATGTTACTCGTAATGTATCTGGAGAGCTTTAAACTTTAGATTATAGGTTGATGGGTGAGCAGTCTGAAAGAAAGAGGAGGAAACTAGTTAAGGATGTTAACAACCCACCATAAGCAAATGAAAGAGGTGTCAACCAAACTGAAGGAAACAAACACAAAGCAACAACAACTTGACACCAGCTTTGACCGCTGATGCACGGTAAAGAAAAAAAATCTATTTCTAGCGTTTGTCTGACTGAAGCTGGGCTTTTAGAATCCATCAACAAGTTTATCTGTCTACTTTTGGGAATTTATTTGCTCTTTTTATGTATAATTAACTGTAAAATTGGTCAACCAGCAGACGGTCTGGGCCTGTTCACACAACAATGTTTGGCTACGCACAGTGTGTGTCGTTAATGAAACTAGGGATTCATATGGACGTTATTTGTACTAGGCTGTAAACGTGTTAATTTCTGCTTTTTTGGCTTGGTGTGAACGTGACTTCTGGAGCCAGTTACAGGTGGACACTTGACAAATTACAGATTTTAACACCTCATCATTATTTCTCATATTTTCAGAAGTTTCAAAAGTTTCCATTTTAGGTCGGCTAAAACACTCTTCCATTGTAAACGTGCGGCCGTAATGCAACAACACCTTTGTGTTTTATCCTAAAACTGTTGTCAAGTAAACAACACCTAAAATGTACTGTCTAAAGGGGGCATAACGCCACCTACTGTAGACGACGTGTCACAGCTGTTTACTCTAACTCCATGTGTTTGTTTGCATGTTTAGTTTGCAGATATGATCTGCACTTAATCCTATTTTTAAATCTGTGATTTATCCAACATTCATTTCATCGACTAATGAATTAACGTAGCACAGGATCTCAAAGAATTAGCACTGAATTTCTACCAATCTGCAGAAGAAAACAAATACCGTGCACACGATTTCCACAATAAACATCGGCATCATGTATTCATTTTTAAAGCTGCATCAATTCTCTAACTGTAGTTTTGATGATAAAACATTACATTTTTGTGGTTGAGTTTTGTACAAGTTGAGGGATTTTTTGTACAAAGATGAAAAATAATGCATAAGACCAGCTTGTACAGCTCAGCTTATGGTGTCAGACTTGAGTCTCTCAGCGTCAACGCGATAATCACAATCTGAAAATGTGTTTCTTTTAATGCTATTTTGTCCTTTTAAGCACACCGTAGTTAAGTCATTTCAGTGTCTCCCTGCTTCCAAAAATAATCCGCAAACAGATCTTGAGTATCATGAATTACTTTGAGTTTAAGCTACATAAAGGAAGCCTTCAGACGCAGTTAATCAGGCTATTGGTACTTCATCACAAAAACTCATCAAGACACTTCTCGGAAAAGCCAATAATATGATTTAAAATGTGATTCATAGCAGTTCAATTTTGAATTTTGCAATTATTCACAATTTTTCATAAATTAATAGATTCAAAGCTCGAGTTTAGAAGAAAGTTTCACACGTTTACAGTAATTCTAAAGCGTTAGTGTTAAACCTGACAGTATTTCTGTGACTCCAGGTGATCTCTTATCTTCAGTCAGTTTTTCCTTTTGAGCAGGTCTTAGTACAACAGTGACTGACTCATCAGTTTACTTTTGTAACCTCGTGTTCGTCACTTTTTCAATGCACAACGTTGGCGGAGCTGTGGGCGTTTTTGTTTGTTCTGCACTTTATTGAAACATGCTGCACTTCTTTTTTTTTTTTACATCACTCCTTCATATTTCCTTATGTGTAACAGTGTTCTCCTTTAAAAGAATGGAGCCTGTGTCATACAGAATAAACCTTTTTACTTCAGAGCAGACTGGTGTAGCAGTGCAGATTTTATATGAATTAAGTAAAAAGTCAAAGTCATATAGAACAATTTAACATGTTTACTTCACTCAAAAATAAAGGTGCTACTGAGACCTGCTTACACAATTGGTGTGAACTTAAAAACAATTTTCAGAGCAGAAATATCTAAGTAATAACCTAAATTAAAAAAGCGATTCATTTTTTAAATTGTGCAATTATTCACAATGAAAATAATCAAAGGTGCAGCGTGTCTGATCACTCACAGACTGTTCAATATGAAGACAGAGTCTAAGTTTAGTCTTTAAATCAAAAACAAACTCATACAATGACTCTGTTTGACAACTAGGTCACTGTCAATATGGACACAAACTGATGCTGAATATTGCAAAGTTTTGGGAACTAAAAGTTAGAAATACTACTTTTGTTATGTGGTTCTATTTCTTAAGAATTTCTCTTATTTTTCAAAAGTTTTGATTGGACCAAAATCACAAAAGCCAAAACTATTAAGTCACCTACATGAAAACAAACCATGACCCTTTTTCTCATTGCTGCCACCAACATTATGGCTTATAAACCTTGAAAACATCATAAACCTACTTTTTCAACCTTTAATCCCACAGCAGTGATCAAAGCGAAACTAAAACAAACTATTTGAACAATAAACGTGTAAACCAATATCTGAACTCTTTGTCTCGCTCGGCATTGAAAAAGTTTGAAAATTCTTCTTTGGATCTTTTTGACAAGTTTTAGGACACTCATTCACAACACCAGAAAAATATATGGAGACGTTTGAAAATTTCAAAATAAGAGTCATAGTTAGTTCTGAGTGTGTCTAAAAAAGGCTTAAACATTTTCATTAACGTGAAAAGCAGAACCCCTGATAAATCATCGCTGTAATAAAAGAGTTAAATAATCAGAAAATGAAACAAAACAAAACAGTCACTTTTCACTTGGTGCAAGTAAATGCGAAATAAGTAACCCAAATATGAGTTATAACACAATTTGACACTATTTTAGGGAGGTATTACTCTTTTGACTCGCAAATAATCAAAACATCTAAATTTAACACTCAGAAACAAACTGCAAAGAACAGAAATTGTCGCAATTACAACACAAAGAAACACCTATTAGAAGAATATTTTGTGGTATTAAACTTAACAAGTAAACAACTATCAGTTAAAATGAACATCACATAATTGAAATGCTGTGTTCACCTCAGCTACACGTTTTAGTATCATAGTATCAATACCATGGCAAATTAGTAATGTATCCGGATACTGTGTTTGAGTATCGATACTTTGTGTCGATATTTTTGACAACCCTACCTGCAACAACTTAACTCAATTAAAGAAAACAAATTTATTTTTACTTTATACTCAATGAAGAACGAATGAAAATTCAGCATTTGTTTTAGTTTTATCCTCTGAATTTGGAGGATTTCTGCTTGTTTTCATTCTTTGTTAGAGGAATGGAGAAGTACAGAGGTTTTTAACCCCTGTACTTGCTTCAGATTTACTTTTCACCGTCTGTTCTGACTGCTTGTAAAGTTCAAGGTGTTACATTTTCTCCATTTTTTCCTCTTTCTTTTTCAGTAAAGATGGTTCCAACATATTCACATATATTTAACACTTGTTTTTTTTCCACATATCGATGGCCAAAGCACAAAACCTCCTATCTGCACTTTGTGAGGGAAAAATACTTAGTCTGTATTGCACAGACACATATTAGAGATAAAACAACAGTATAGTAATATAGTCCAAAAACAGTGTTTTATGTATTAAGTATACTCAAAAAACAGCATTCTGTAATAAAATAAGACGTTCTTTTTTAGCTTTCTCAAAAAAGTGAATGTTTTCAGATAAGAGGTTTTTGCACTTCAGCCATTGACATGCTATGATAGACTTTATTTGCTTGAAAGTATATCTCTTTTTTTAAGAGATAAAAAGCAGAATTTTTGAATTTTTTCACGTAAGTTTTTATCAGAGGTACATATTTGTTGATGTATTATCACAGATGGGTAGATGTGAAAGCGATTGGAGGATATTGTTTTAGGATTATTTCATTTTTTTAATGGCAGCAAGGTGCTATAAATTTTTTATAAAATACACATAATCTAACAAAAATAGTTATAACTAATTTTACAAGCAAACAGCAAAGCATGGAACCATCCATGTAATTTTCAGGCAATTCTAGGAAAAAAAACCAAAATGAAATAACTTTTGAAATCAGGTCAAATTTGAACAGAAGTCAAATGGGGGGTTGAGTGTTTATTAAAGAAAAGAAGAAAATTAAAGGCCTCACTTAAGGTTCAGTTTAAAACTGTAAACTCTTCTGGATTAGCAGTTATCTAAGAACAAAGCAGTGATAGAAACAGGATCAGTCTGTTCACCCGCTGCTCTGTTTTTGAGTTATTTGCATCCATACTTGTGATTTACACTCTGAGGTGAAACAGCTGGAGGAGCAGGATGTGTGTAAGAGATGAGGGGTATTCATTTTTTTAAAGTGAGTCTGATGAAGCTACATGGTCCAAACATGACGCGTTCACATCCAAACCTCTAAAAGTGGACGAAGACATTATGCAATAAACACTGCTCACACCTGAACCCTCACGCTGCAAAGCATGCTGGGTCTCCGCGTGGACCGTCCCTGTCAGATCATCTCCACAGAGACCTGCTCTGCTCTGGTATTTGCCTGCCAGCACAACGACAAAGACAAGATCCTACACGCTGCTGAAACACACTCCAACGTAAACGACAAACGGATTTTTCTTGAAGATCTCCTCATTTTGTAAAACTGCCACAAACACGTGACCAAGGTTTTTTTTTTTGTTTACATGGAGTCTACAGCTCTGCAGCAACACACGTGCAAACACAGAGCTCTGTAATAAAAGAGACGATGATCTATTAAGACGTCGTGAAAGAAAGATTTGAAAATTCAAGCACCCATGGGTCAGGTTTTACTTCCACTTGGACACTTTAAGGATCCAGAAACAGCAGCAGCAGCAGCAGCACAGGAGCTGAGAGGGACACTGAAGCTACCATGCTGCAACAAGGTGTGTGTGTGTGTGTGTGTGTGTGTGTGTGTGTGTGTGTGTGTGTGTGTGTGTGCAAACCAAGTCTCTCACACACACATTTTTACACACACACACACACACACAACAAAGAGCAGAAAGTGGGGACGATCACCCCCCCTCCTCACCACCACCAGAGCGGCCCTGCCCTCCACATTCCTAAAGAAGGCCCCCACCCCACCCCCTCCTCTACGGCCGGCCCCAAAGAGGAAACTTACCCCCTTTTTCCCACCCACACCGTGACTTCTTCGAGCTGCACATTAAAGCCGACAGAGAGGGGGGAGCACACACACACACACACACACACACACACACACACACACACACTCGGAGCACACAGCAACATGACTGCAGCTTTAACCTGCAGCTTTCTTTACAGTCGAGCTGCTCTTTTCATCCTGCAGAATATTCTCACATTTCAGCTTTTTCATGCAGCGAAAAGAAAACATGCATCAACTTCTCTTCCTGACTGTACATTCTCGTGCTTTTATTGTTGATTATTTTGCACTTTTCTTAACACAATTACCTTTTTTTTCATGTTAATCATAATTCTAAAAGGTCTGACTAATTTGAGATGCAGCAGCTCAATAAGTGAATGCAGATTATTTCAGAAACAAACATGATAATTACATTTCACTCCATAAATAAAAAATACATTTCGACAGGAATTGCCTGTAGTCTATCTTTTCCTTAAATGCAAACATGCTGATTTAATTTGGATTTGGAGTGCTCTGTAAAATAAAGAGACTCTTTTTTTCAGTGACAAACAAAGATTAGTTTGACTTTTGCCTCTGTCCAGATCACTCTGTTGTTATTGAATCACTGAGCCTGATCAGTTTAAATCTTGGTTCCTGCAGAGGAGCTGAAGTTGATGCAGCAGGACATTAAACTGTGAATCAAACTGAAGGACTTTCTTTTTTTGTTTTTCTTATTTTTTTCTCACTCTCTGATCTGGAGTCTGCGTCTGACGGCGACACGTGGTCTGGAATCACCGAGCGTCTCTCTGAACTTCTGTGAACAAAATGTTCCTTTTTTTTCCTCAGGAGGCGTGGTGCAGGAGGATTTCTCGGGGTGAAACACAGCAGCACGGCTCAGAGAGACACACACTCTTCCTGTCAGGACAATCTGTGGGTTAGCAGTGCCCAAACTGGAGACAGGGGACCTCCAGCGGTCCTTCAGGGTCCTAACTGCTGATCTCACTCTTCAGATCACTCCTTCAGGTCTTTATCTTTTCAGAATCAGAGGAGCAACAACATCAGCTAAGAATAAAAACAGCTGCTCTTAAATGATCACATTTAACTCTGCTCACGTTCAAAACACTTAAACATTCCTTCAATATGTTAAAGAACAGTAACTCATTTTTTCAGACCTCTGAAGAGTCAAAATATTTTCAAAACTAATCATTGTGCTGAATCTTTCAGGTCCTGACTCTGACACCGTCTCAACAGCTGGAAGAAAGAGAATCCGTCTCTAGATCAGAGATTAAAATATGTCAAAGCAAAGAAGAGGACAAGTTTATCTCTGTCCGATCATCTTTCCATCAAACTTCTCTGGAGCCAATGAACCAAGAAAAAAAAAACGTTCAGTTTATGTCCAGTTTAAACACGCAGTCGTGACGTCAGGTTGATTCATTTGTGTTGTTTTTCAGTTGTTTTTTTTATTCTTTTAATATGTTTTTAATTGTTGTTGGGATTAAACAGATTCTCAGAGTTGATTGCTGTAATTGTCTGATTGTCGTAACAGTTTTTTAATATCTAATAGTGAGTTGGTTTAATATTTTTCTTTTTAATTTTAAATGGTTTTATATGTTTTTGAAGTTTCTGTTATATCTGCATGGGCTGGGGGGAAGGGTGGGGGTTGAGGTTTCGCTGTTTGTTGCTTCCAAGTGTTTTTTAATTTAATATTTTTTTATAACTAATTTTCTCTAATTGTTTTCAAAGTTATTTTCTATTGTTTGGAGTTTTCAGTTATGTTTTTTTGTTGTTGTTGCTGTCTGGATTTTGATGGTTGTCAGTGTTTATATTGTGAAGATTTTTACATTTGTTTGAAGTTTTGTATTTTTTCCTATTGTAGTTAAGTTTTTTTAAATTGTTTTAATCTTATTGTTGTCTGCTTTAATTTCTATTTGGTGGTGTTATTGTCTGGGTTTGTTTTGTTGCCTGGGTTTTTTTTTATTGCTATTTTGGATTTCACTTAGTTTCTTCTGTTGTTGTATTTTGTTATTGTTGGGTTCTACTTTTCTTTTGTTTTCCTGCTCACCTCATATTTTCACTGTGCTTCATAAATAAAATGACTATTTTAGTTATTTTATTCCTCTAAAAAGAACACAAATAACTGTTGTAGGTTTTTGTTATACGATAATAACACTTGAATGAGTTTATTCAGTTTTCATCATGGGATGTGTTTAGTGCTATATGTGTGTGTTTATACATGTGTGCGATGACCTGTGTGTATACATATACATAAAAAACTAAATGTGTGAATAATTGTACTTTTATCTTCACTGTTTTTTATTGCTTTTTATTCTCTTTCCTGTTGTTTGAAGAAAATGTCTCTGCGTGTTTCATGTGCTATGTCATTAAAAACTCTATGTAACAAAAGTAATTCAAGAAAATCTAAAACAGAAAATTTAATCATATCTGCAGTCATTTTTCATTAAATCAAAATCTCCTGTGGATTAAACTGAAAAAAATAGTCCAAACAATTAGAGGTAAAACATTTTTCTTAACATTACAATGCAGCATATTCAAGCTGTGAAAGTCTTTATTATAAAATAATTGTCTTATTTTGATTCAGGGCAAAATGAACCTTTTATAACTTTAATAAAATAATATCTTATTTTGTAGGTTAACTCACAGTGAAAAATGTCTCATATTCATTTATAATAAAAACAACTTAAGTGTGAACATTTCAGAGGTTTTTTAAACATTTATTGTTAATTTACCTGCTTTGAAACATTTTTTCAGCTCTTTAAAAACCTGACTCAGCTTAGTTTTAATTCTGAGTGAAATGTTACAACCTTGTGGACCTTCTGTCTTTTTGCTTCTTTTCGTTTACTTCTTTTTCATAATTTTCTAAATCAAACAACGCTGATGTTTTCTGAGTTAAAAACAAACTATACAATAAACAAACAAACAGATTCCTGATACATTTTCACTGTGATAGTAAACACTGAAACATTCTGCTGGTTTTGAATTAAGTGGTGTTTTTATGTAGATGTTTACTGAACTCAGATAAGGAGGTTTGTTAGAGGAATTATATATCTGTGATGTATATTGAGATGAAAACATTAAGTACCTGCTGCACTTCTCATGTATACCCCTAGGGGTACCAGAAGCCTAATTTAAACAACACTAGGTCACAGCATATAGTGTTAATGTGAATATCATTTGATGGATCTGATTTTTATTGCTGTGCACTCAGACTGCAGACACCAGCTGAGTTTTAAAAAACCACCACAGGTTCCTCTGGAGCTCTGGACCCTGTGTGTGTGTGTGTGTGTTTAATTCAGGGAATGTATGCATCTGGAAGAGTGTGTGTGTGTGTGTGAGTGTGTGTGTGTGTGTGTGTGTGTGTCTGGACTTCCACTGCCTGCTGCTGTAGTGTTTGGCGAAGGCCGGATGCTATGACAATACTATTGCACTGCTTCAGAGGATGGTACAGTAGTGCAACATCGTCAAAGCAGCTGACCTCTGCACGAGGAACACACACTCCTATACACACACACACACACACACTCATGCAGCAAAACAGTGGAGACACCCTGACGCGTCCACGGCAGCTTCACACTGAACTCTTTCTGTGTTTGTAATGTTCAAAGAGGAGAGGGAAGAAGAGGAAATGGGGAGCGGAAAGGGGGGAGGGGTGTGTGTGTGTGTGTAGCCTATGTGTGTGTAGCCTATGTGTGTGTTTTGGGGGGGATAGTTGTCAGCCAATGCCCTTTTAATATTGCACTGCTCATCTGATTTCACAGTAGTACAACAGAAAAAGGGCTCCGGACAACAAAGCTGCTCCTCAATCCGCTTTCTCTATTCAGCAGCATTAAAGCCGTCAGTTGTGACGTTACTAAACTATGCAGACAGTGACCACAGGGCCCCACATATACGTCTGTGTGTGTGTGTGTGTGTGTGAGTGTGTGTAACTGTTATTAACATGTTGGGAGCCCTACATGCAAAGCAGCAGCCGTGAAACAACCGAGGAGGATTATTCTGTTTACAACACAATGCGTAAATTGGAAAGCATAAAATCTGTATGAATCAGATAGGAAACGTGAAACTGTGCTGCCATAGACGTGTGAAAATAAAGCATGGGGCTCCAGGAAATGTGTGGAAACATATTTAGTGAATCCAGAGCTGCTCCTATAGGCTGCGGCCTTCCTGCACACACACACACACAGAGGGCGGAGGAAACATATATAGGGCAAAGAGCACATTCCGCCATACAATCCCAGAAACCTTCATTTAATACCTACTATTCCTGTCCCTTTGGCCAAAGTGGCAATCTGAAACCCTCCTCGTTTTGGAGACAAGGGGGTGGGAGAGTGAGAAATGAAAGCTAAG
This sequence comes from Thalassoma bifasciatum, assembly GCA_008086565.1. Classification (NCBI taxonomy): domain Eukaryota; kingdom Metazoa; phylum Chordata; class Actinopteri; order Labriformes; family Labridae; genus Thalassoma; species Thalassoma bifasciatum. Next base: position 1,061 of record RPOG01002278.1, on the reverse strand, counting down.
AAGGGGGGGTGGGTTTTTTTTTTTCTCCAAATGTTCACAAAGTTTGCAATCAGCTCCAAGTGCTCATTTTCCTGCCTGATAAAACACATGCAGCGCCATGTCGAGAGAGCAGCAGAGAGCAACTTTACAGCTTTGCATTGAAAAAGAGAAGAGGATGAGTTCTGCACATGTGAAGAAGAAAAAACGCGTTTGTTTCTCAGCACAACAACGAGGTCACCGGATTGTTTGAAACCGCGTTTTGTTTTTGTTTTTTTTCTTCCCTTCTTCCATATGTTCCTGTTATAAAACAGTGTTAAATATTAAAAAACACTGCAGCCATGCTGAGCACACACGCTGCTACTAACTGCAACTCTTTCACACACTGGGACGTGTGTGTTCACGGAGGGAAAAAAAAACCCCTCACATTTGTGAGTAAAAATTGCACATTTTTAAGGGGACACTTTTGGAGATGAGCACACCCCCTCAGTGATTTAACTCTCTTTCTGAAGACTTCACGAAAAATAAAAGCACATGCAGCCTCATACCACATTATGTGAGGTTTTTCAGACATTTGTTGTTTATAAATTTGTCTTAAAAGCCAAAAATCGGAGCTGTAGATTCACTTCTTTCCACTTTAATTAGTGACACATTGCTGGTTCTGCTGGGACCCTCCTGCAGCCCCCGGCAGACCCCTGTCTGCTCCTGGACCCCCGTTTGAACCTGCGAAATTGCTCTGAAGATAGCAGCCTAAGTTTTGATATGCCAGTTTAATCACAAGCATGGGATCACACCTGTCAATCACCCTCCTGTATCACGCGTGCCCTCACGTGTACGCGCGCCCGCTCTGTCCCCCCACTCTTCTTTCTCACACAAATACACACATACACACACACACACTCACTCACACAATAGCTGCTACACAGTTTTTCAGCTACAAGGGCTCGCGGAACCCCCCGATCCGCCAATCAGACCCACCGACATCCACCCGCGAGCTCCACCCGCCGTCACCACCTCCCTCCCGCGCGCATCAGCGGTTCTGCTGGTGGACGGTACCTGGCAGAGGCAGGGCCGGTCCGTGCAGC